>NQII01003586.1:209361-226436 GCA_002778355.1 Clitarchus hookeri
CTGTCGGGGAGAGAGAGTGTTTGGGGGGGGCGGGGGGAGACCGGCCTGTTTGAAGAGCTACTCCACCTCCTATTTCTCTCCCGACCATCGCGCGGCTTGCAGTACCGAGCTCAGAGCAGAACAGGTTCTTGCTGCCCCGCCGATCCCTCGCTCGCGCGTATCGCGAAAACTCGACGTCTCGTCGAGGCGTCGCTCTCTCCCAGCCCTCCTCGCGTCGTCGTCGTCACGTCTGCAGTGAACTCCAGAGTACACGGGACACTGCCACGCATAACAGGTGCGCCATCGCCGCTAAGGCAAGGCTCTGGGGGCCCAATTCCTGAGACTGTCGCGATAATTCCTCCAGCGGAATTACGTCATTCCGCTGGAGGAATACTTAAAGTCAATTTTTGAACACTCGATAGCATAATTGTATAACGGAGTCCAGCTGTAAAGTGTCGAAATCATTATGACAGCAAGGCAGCTGCCGTAATCGTCATTCTTCTAGAGATTTTTCTATAAATATAATTGTGCAGTGATGGAAACGTAATACGCTCCCTTGTGGTTAATTGTAAATGTAATCGACGAAACAGAATAAAAACTGTGAATCATTACCACACATCAAATTATAACTGCCTTTAAAAACTGAGAAAAATGCCTTTAACGTAATGTTAAGTTGGCACATGAAAACTGATAGCAATGTTGTGAAACTCGAATAAATCATAACACTAAACACTTAAAATATAAAACGAATAATGTTAAATTTGCAGCAAAAACAAAATTTTAAAAGCACTGAAACATAACAGAAGCTCGGCAGCTGTGTATGCGAGTTTGTCCTCACATATTGGGACTGTCCGATACTTGAAAAAATGTATCGCATCACACACACGTGTGCAAATCAAAACCTTTTGAATTTTTTATATTTTTGTCAGAAAAGTATTTACAGGAATATAATGGCATAAACTAATTTATATTTGACGAAATAGAGCTTATGTAAGATTTTCTATTTGTAGTAATAAATTATTATGTAATTTATGATTATTTTACAAGTAATTGTACAAATATTGAACATTTCAAAATTTTCGGATAAGTATGTATTAAATTAACGTAATTTAATCTTTAGAACTTACAGTACAAACCAATTTAATGAAAAATATAATGTTAACTATAATAAACATAGTAGGTAATGCTGTCGATCAACTGTATTTACAAACCCACGTGCTTTTATATCATAAACATACAAATGTCATCACCACATTATATATTTTTGTATTTCTTTAAAGATATAGATTGGGAGAAGTCTTTTATCAAGTAAAACGTATTCCTGTGTTATGAAATTAGTTTTCATGTCCACAACAGATCTAACGCGATTGATCCAGCTTGGATGACGACACACGAAATGCAACGATGCCAAGTTGTAATATCGATTCCTTGAAATTGCGATACTTTTCATTGCGACATTGGTTACGGCCATCCCAAGAATACGCATCTTGGCATTTCGACCCCTCGCTACAGGAATGGAAGTATCGGATCAATTCGCTAGCGTAATCATTCCGACAGTCTGAGGAATTGAGCCCTTGAACCGGCGTGCAGTGTTCTCGTCGCACTGTATTAACCTATGGGACTTTCAGCGGTGACCCTATTATTTTATTGGTGGAAAGTCTGTTGGAAGGTTCAATGCAGGACCCTTGAGTAGTTTTGTATGGATCTGACATACACATTTTTAGATACAGCGCTTTGAAAAAAAACAGTTCTTAGCCATTTTGGGGTACTCTGAAATGGTGTTTCTAATGTGCGTGACTCTTGGAAGCACTCGACAACCCTTGTCTGAAGTGCGTGGTATTTTCGTAGATCATCACACCGTACGCATCTTTAATCGTTTCGTGGGTAAAAGAGTATTTCAAACACTCCGCAACGAAGTTCAAGCGCATAGTAGGCGGGAGTCTTAATTAAGGTAGGTTTGTGAGGAACAACTCTTACGTATTGAACGTTTTCCGTATCGGAATGAAATAAGGTATTTTTACGAAACTGTTCTGTCATCACGTTACGTATCGTGTAGGAAAAGGCGATGTTCTTTTCGTGTCATGTACGTAAGGGTTTCTAAACGTTGAGGAAGAAAAGAATAATAATGATTAAATGTATTGCGTATTATATAATATCCTATATCTAAATGAAAATTCACGGTTTCATTATATTTTTCTTTTTCTTTATTCGTATGAAAAATACGTCCAATTGTATGCACGGTAGAACCTGACTTCGTGTAGTTATATGCGATGTTTAGCTATGTTCGGGTCTCTCGTCTTACACTGGCTCCCATCATGTTTCTACGTCATTGGTAACATGTTCCGTTATTCGTCCAAAATGTAATGATAATTTTTCTCAAAAATTGCAGCACTTGCGTTAAGTGATAAAGCCGAAGAAAGCTAAGCTTTGCTTGTAAAGGAGCAAACTCGGAAAGTATGGAACCGGAAGATGGAATAACATTAGTAATGTACACAAAATTACGTCCCAGCGTTCTTATCGGAGTTAAAACGAGTATTTTTATTTCATCTGTTGTTTTTATGGACTATCATTGTCACACTTCCAGATTAAGTTATTTTATTAATACATTTTTGTAATAGGTTTTTGAAATTGAATATATTTTTTTATTCTTCAACAAGCATCATCCTCGTTAGGTAGAAGAGAAAATAAACTCTCATGTTGAAACGTAAAAATTTAAGCATTCATTGTATTAATCACTTTTTTTAGCTGTAGAGGTTTTTGAGATGTATACGCTCTTTGACAAAATAATTCGGACGCGACCGAAACAAGAAAATACTCATATCGCAGTAAAATTACACTATTGGATAGCAGTGACAAAGCTGCATTCAAACCGCGCATTTTAAGTCAATTTATCTGCTGTGGATGTATTAGTTCTACGTGCTTCTGTTTTTTTTTTCCACGTCAAATGATACAGTCCCGTGATTTCTTCTGTTCAAATCGGCAGAATAAATAATTACTTTCTAGTTAATGTCGTATATCTATTTCTTGTAGCAGCAGTATTAAAATTTCAGGACACGTGTTAGATTGTGTCAATATGTCCTGATACGGCGAGTTGTCATGTAGTACACTATTCCCAAGTCGCCGTGAATACTACTGGCTGTAAGTTCATCATCGGCTGAGTAGTTTCGTAGTGCTGAACTGATAAGCAGCCGTTATGCTCGGGAATTTATACATTGTTATTGTTGGACCGGAATGAAAATATAATACAAGTAGAACAAGTGAAATGGTGGAATTTATTTTGTGAATTTGCAGATGGCTATGTGTTTTGCTTTGTGGTAATTAGTGCCCGCGGGGAAGGGGGGGAGTTGCAGTTTGCACGATTGTAGTCCGAAAATGTATTAATTTTCACTGTGAATATAAATTGAATATCCCTTCCTTTTTCAATTTTTTTTTTTTTTAATACAAATCTTCATAATTAAAACTTATGACTAGACATTAAAAATCAAAGCTTGCCATGATATAGAGGAATAATTAATGGAATTTTTGAAATTTGTACGCTTTCAGTTATATTTGTATTTTCCTATGTAGGACTGAAATTGTTACATAATGAGGTAATAATTGATTACGGTTATAGATGTGAAACGAATTATATAAGAAAAATAATTTTGATCTCGAACTAAATGTTAAGATGTTCCCTGTGCCGTGATAAGCTTGGCTTTTAAACATTGACTCGTTACAATTAAATTATGGAGGAATATACGTAAATCGAAGTTAGCAGGGATACTTCCCCCTTAATAACATAATCCTGGGTACTGTGGTCCCCTTAAATTTGTTAAGAAGTCTACACTGTTAAAAAATATGTATATTTCCTGAAATTTTTACTAAAATGTACAGTTAATATAAGGAAACGCAGTCCGTAACGACGGAAAACGGAGCGGACTCCGCAAATGCAAAATACGTAATGTTTCCGTATCCCGTAGGTTCGGGTTTCGGGAACAAACAATGCCTAGTTTACGCGAGTCTTTCTTCGCCACTGTAATCAGAAAATTATCTTTTCTACAGCAGTTAGGTTATCCACTCTACTAAGATCTATTATTTCAAACATCAAAAAGCAGAACCAGGCGTTTGTAACATTTATATAATACATTAGCTTAAATAAAAAAATTGAAAACGTTGCTTGTGACTAACATAAATTCTAAGTTGTACCTTTAAACCGTGAGATGATTTGTAGGTAAGTGGCCTGCGTCATAGTCTCCCAGTTTTTTACCCGGTTTCAAATTTCGTTACGGTATTAAATGTTTTAATATTTTAAGTATATTTTTTTACACACAGTAAAACATCCAAACAACTAAAATAAAATATATTCTTTGCTATCTCTTTTTTTTTTATAACTGAGGTACAAAAAACCGCTACGAAAATTAACGGAGATGTTTCGTGAATAAATTTTCTGGAANTTTTTTTTTTATAACTGAGGTACAAAAAACCGCTACGAAAATTAACGGAGATGTTTCGTGAATAAATTTTCTGGAATTTACGAAAACTCCGTTTTCGAAAATCAATGTTCCGTAATTTTACGGAGATTTTACTGACTCTTCAGGATAAATTTTTTTCCAGCTTTTCCCCGTAAAATGAAGGAAAATTTTTTTAACAGTGAAATGTCGTTTTTGGATTACATGTAAAAACATGATTTTTTGTTTCTTGTGTGTGTTTTTATCAGTAATTTACCATATTTCAGATTAGCTTCAATGAAGCATCTGTCTTTGTAATCAATATATGTAAAGTAACGTGCGTGTTTCTATTTGCAGCCAACGCAAGCAACTTGCAAGTTTTAATCCATTCATAACCTCCCTGAATATTCCTGGTTATGTCATTGAAAGAAGCGATAAGAAATTTTTACTTACGTGTTTCGGACGTGCTGTCTCATTCTCATTACGAACGACATTAAGGGCTCGGGCCGCAGATTTACAAAACGCTTGTACCGGTATCGCGGCACGCAACGGCGAGTAAATGAGAAAAAATCCTGTTTGTTTTATGTCCTAGCGAGCCGTGTGCAGCGCGGCTGGTAGCTTAGCTTCTCGTGTTGTGTAACTGCCGAGCAACTAGAGTAATTTATCCCCGCGCATGCGAACTCTGCAATTACCCTTCGTCTCGCCAATTTTCCTCGCGGTGCCATTAAAATACGCGAATCAGCTTATAATTAATAGTATCAGCAAACAGTTTCTTGAGCTCGTAACTCGGCTGCACTTTCCAAGTCAGTTTGGCACGTAACCGCTCGTTTAGAAAGGAGAAACGGCCAGGTTCAGGTTCTCTCTTTGACATCAGGCGTAACCACCGCAGGTGGGTAACATCACTCGGCTTGATTTCCGACGGAAACTTGTTTTTGTATTCTTCGTGAGCTCCGCCGCTGCAGNCAGGTGGGTAACATCACTCGGCTTGATTTCCGACGGAAACTTGTTTTTGTATTCTTCGTGAGCTCCGCCGCTGCAGCTGTAGGTATTTGAAACACGAACTTTCGGTGTATCGGGTTCCAGGTTCTAATACGTAGTACGGCATAAATGTACGTGCCACTTGCGCTGTTTTTTAGATGTACTGTATTTCAGTTAAGCTGCGCGGCATAAGGCCGTGGCGTTTTTTTTTTTACAGTTTTTCCCCCTCCAGTGAAGTGAATCACGTATTTTGCTTTTTTTTTTGTTCGCGACTTTTCGAAAAGAAAAAAAAGTACCTTCAAATATCTTGATTATTTAAAATTCGTTTTTTTTTATCGGTTTCTACAAAATGATTGATTAATACTTAACCCGCGCACTTTTCCCCCTTTGTCAAGGCCACGTTTGTTTGTAGTAATCACTGCTTTGTTTTTAAACTATCTCGTCCTGACACTTAGGGTCACTTTCATTGTATTGGGGAGGGGGGGGGTGTATAGCAGACTGCGTGACCAAAGTCGCCGTGCGTCCTTGGCTGTATGTTAACAAAGGCGTCAGCTGTGAAATTAGTCGAATATTTCAACCATCGCTTTGCTGTTATCACATTCTTAACTCTCCAGCGCAAATATACTAGAGACTGTTCTCGGTAAAGTGGGCACTTTTGAAAGTCATGATAAATTTCTACTTTCAGCCCGATGGTTGCGCATCTTTACGTTTACGTATCAAAATAAACACTGCCGCGTGGCTTTCAGCTGGTGTTTGTTTACATCAGCTGGTTCGTATGTCCACTGTACACGTTAAATAAACAACTAACAGTAATACATATTGCAATCTGCATTATAAACAGGCTCGCGTTAATTCCAGGAAATAATATGCGCATTTTTTTTTGTGAATATTGATTTGTGTTCTATTGTTTTTCTGTTAAGACTTAAATTAACGCCTTTAACTGTGGTCAACACTTCCGAGGACACAAGAAAATATGTTTGGTTATAGTTTGTCATCAGAATAGCAGAATATTGAAACACTGTTCATGTTCCTGTTATAAAAATGACGTCAAGACTTCTCGAACGTTCACCTTTAATAAATGTTACTACAGAAACGCTTGCTTTTGGATAAAGCGGTGTATTTATTCCTTCATACAGAAGACGTGCCTCAATCAATCGTTAAATGACCTGAGAATTATGTTTAACAACATATACGAGTAGAATTATATTTTATAAATACCTCACAAATCAATATTTTAGTACAACACTACGCAGAAGTAAATAGCAGGCGTTGCTATTACGAGTAACGAAAGCAACTGTCATGAAACTCAATCGCTGAACAGCATTTATTATAATATTTACAGCATACTTCTACAGTAATATTTCTCACTCGCTGCAAGTTTCATCAGAATTCGTCCAGCCACGCAGTTTTTAAAGCAGATAAAACTAACCTTTCTAAAGGCCTACCGCTTTGCTTACGGAAAAAAAAAACACTTTTTGCTTATAACATTTAAATGCCTTCGCTGCTATGAACATAACTTCACAACAATACTAAAAACACATTACCTAGCCGACGACAATTGTGTTTCATTAAACTGCACCCACATATTTAATGCAGAATCTAATTTTGCCTCAAATTACTTACCTTCAAGGAAGTAGTGGAAGTTAGTACTTACTGTTTGATATATCAGCTCGTTCAAATTAAACTGTTTGGACAGACGTTATAGCACTGTTTTAACATATTCCTAACACTAAATACATTATTCACGGGCAGTATAAAACATTTTTACGCCGTTATTGTTTCAGAATAAGTGACGTGTGTGCTGAGGTAGTGATCGTAGTTCGGAATCGCCTAAATACTAAATAACACACACACATTTACTTAAGTTTTCAGAATCGCAACACATAACAATAAACACTCATCCGAAGTTTCTTCAAGTTTTTTTTTTTGTTTAAAGTTGATATTAACTTCGATTGCATGAAACACCACATTTTCCAGGTCGGTACAGAGTATGTGAAATTTCGAGAATTTCTGGGACAAGAGTCTACGTGGAAATACAGCAGAAAGCAATAACAAACAAGGCCACTTCATTTGAGAAGAACACATTAAAAAATGTTTCATTTAATACGTTAACGAATACTTTATTTCAGAGATTACAAACAAACATTTAAAATCACGTTGGTCGTAAACAGCTGTTTTGTTGACACACGAGCGCAGACCGGAAAATAAAACAAAATAATGAACCAGCTACGATGAGTGTTGCGTCAGTCAGGTGATGATATGAAAGAGCAAGGCCGCGATCACACGAGTGGTCTTAAACATGTTTATTGTAAATTCGTTCGGTAGCCACGTTTGAACATGTTTGCGAACGAAACTAGTTTCAGTGGTTACACTCCTATGACTGAATTCAAACAAAATAAAATCCTAACCTCGAACATAAGCTTTCATGCTTAACTTATAATCGCATCCAACACTCATCAAGGCTGAGTATTACATTAATGTTTACAAAACGTACCTTATTTTTTTATTGTAACAGCATAGCAAATACGGTTTTGACCGGGATTACTATTTATTTCAACGAATGCACAAATTCCCGCCAAATCCAGCCATTTTGATCGTACATTCTGTTTACTTCTTAGCAGCCAATGATAGGGCAACATACAAGGAAAGTCGTTCCGATGTACTTGCACAACCTGTTTACCGTGAACAAGAAGTGACTTCGATCGGAACAAGTTCGGAGACGGTGTAACCGCGTCCAATGCCGAACACGTTGAAGTGAATTACACTGAAGAGCCAAAAAAACTGGTACACCTGCCTAATATCGTGTAGGGCCCCCGCGAGCACGCAGAAGTGCCGCAAGACGACGTGGCATGGACTCGACTAATAGCTGAAGGTATGCAGGAGGCATTGAAATCTCCGCCAATTGAGAAAGGGTTGCACGTCTGTCACGTTTAATGATTCTAGTCATTCGTCGTTTGTCCCGTTCGTTCACGATCTTTTTCCGGCCGCAGCGATGTCGAAGATTTGATGTTTTACCGGATTCCCGATATTCACGGTACACTCGTGAAATGGTCGTACGCGAACATCCAAATGTTATCGCTACCTCGGCGATGCTATGTCCCATCTCTCGTGCGCTGACTATAACACCACGTTAAAACTCACTTAAATCTTGATAACCTGCCATTGTAGCAGCAGTAACCGATCTAGCTGATGACCGCATCGCGTTATTCTGATTGGTTCCATACCTCTGTTATTTGCATACGCACGCCTATACCAGTTTTTTTTTTTTTTTTTTTTTTTGCTCTTCAGTGTTGTTCCGTGACCCGTGTGAACGCGGCCTTAGAAACAAGCATGTATTACAATCACGCCATTTTTTTTCTTATTTGCATACAACAAAAATAAACTGAATCACAAATTACAAAAATGTGTAACTTTACGACTAGTAAGGCGTCATTACATGGAACTACTCCTCGTAGTTCGCTGCGAACTGAACTGTGAGTATTGCTTTAATTGTTAACGTTTAAATATGTGCAGTTACGGACAGTGATTTTTTCCATTCATTGATTTCAAGAGTGCTCATTTTATCGTGAACCACCTATACCGTCTGGTGCATAGCTGGTGAAATTTTATCGTAAACCACCTGTACTGTTTTAGCACAGTTAATAGTGTAACATACGCTTTTATGAGCTATGATAATGAATAATTTTTAAGACGTAATTTGTTTGTATAACAAGCTCAATATTACTTTCACATGATTAATGTTATTTTGTGGCGAGATTTATTTACAGTGTGTGAATGTACTTGCAAGGCCATCACCGTAAACATTTTTTTTTTGGGGAATTTTACCGGCATTTAGAAATGATGAAAACGTGTGTTTGGTAAAAGGATTCCCAAATGCATTTATACCGCGATTCCTACAACTGTTTCTGAAAACGTGAAATGTGTTTGGGAATATTACTAACATACAGTTACGAACGGCAGCGTTCGGCACTTTCGGGTTTCCTCGGCAACGCGCATGTGCAGCAGGGGATATGATTGATGCTTTCGTCGATCGTCGCATGTCTCATGTCAGCTGTGCGAAAAGATGTGTTAGCCATTTTGTCTGGTGTTTGTGGTGTTTTAGAAGATTGAAGAAGTAGTGGTTATTATCATCAAATTCCTGATGCCTTATATGCAAGTTACTGATGATTTATACATTTACTCCTCACGTAATATTTCTCACATCTTTATAGTCGTAGAAATGCTAAATGCATGTTAGAATGTAGGAACACGTGGCTTAAATGTATCCGTTTATATCTGTTTAGGTGTTGTAAATTAGGCTAAACTTACGTATGTGAAGGTATTGTCATTCTTTGGATTGGGTGACAAAAGTGCAGAAGAAGAATAACATTTAGTTAAAATCTCGCCTTTGTAGGCCCTACACATAACATAATTCCAGAAGTTGAAGAAGGCGCAAAGGAAATTATATCAAAAAAAAAAAAACGAAATTTTAATACCTGGGAAACACATATAACTGTGTAATTATTTATAATTTCTCAACGTGTAACAGCTAAACTTAACCTAAACTTATTTGCGAGATAGAGTTTACTAATCCAAAATAATCTTAAAAGTATGCTAATATGGTTGGAGAGTCATTATTTTCTGTGTATAACGTTTCTGGTATGCCAAGAAAAATTTCTTTATTGTATTATAACCATTAAAAATCATAAAATATTTGTAAAGAAAATCCTGCAGTATAGCATATGATGCGAGTAATAATAAGTTGTTGCAATAGGGCCATATTTTGTTGAAAGGAATAAATTATTATTCCTCCATCTCTAGAAAAATTCCATTCAGAATTCAGAATACAATTATTGCAGTTACAATTAGTGATGGAACAGCATTAGTAAGAACTAACAATAACTTTTTTTTTTTTTTAAGTTATAACATTAAAGTTTGGCTTAGACGCTTNCTAATCCAAAATAATCTTAAAAGTATGCTAATATGGTTGGAGAGTCATTATTTTCTGTGTATAACGTTTCTGGTACGCCAAGAAAAATTTCTTTATTGTATTATAACCATTAAAAATCATAAAATATTTGTAAACAAAATCCTGCAGTATAGCATATGATGCGAGTAATAATAAGTTGTTGCAATAGGGCCATATTTTGTTGAAAGGAATAAATTATTATTCCTCCATCTCTAGAAAAATTCCATTCAGAATTCAGAATACAATTATTGCAGTTACAATTAGTGATGAACAGCATTAGTAAGAACTAACAATAACTTTTTTTTTTTTTTAAGTTATAACATTAAAGTTTGGCTTAGACGCTTNGAACAGCATTAGTAAGAACTAACAATAACTTTTTTTTTTTTTTAAGTTATAACATTAAAGTTTGGCTTAGACGCTTTGCCTGTGGCAACTATTGTTAGTTAAGAAGTACTAACCAAATAAATTGTCGTGAAAATTAATAAAATAGCCTAATGTTTAAAATTACCAAATGGGTTGTTTTTTGTAGACCTTGTTCACTACAGAATTCCTTCGAATTTACCAATAGCATAAAATTGTCCCTTATAGATCAACCTGTAATACTGGTATAGCGTAGGTATCTCAGTTCTTTCAGTGTAGCAGTTTTTAGTATGTGTACAAGGTTTGAGAAAAATTAATAGGTCTATCTAATGAATAACCATAAAATAAATACACAAACCTAAGTTATTGTAATTATGAAGTTTTAGAGATGCTTCTATGTAATTTTTGGGATTTTTCAAATTCTGAAACGGTGTGATTGTGTGTTCATTTGAAATAATCAACGTAGTAGTTTGGGCTGTGAAGATCAGCAAAGATCTGAGGTAAACGCATTACGAAAATCTCGAACATTCCTGGTCAAGCTTATATTATAATATTCGTATACACAAAATTCCTTATGGGAATTCCACGAGCAAATCCTGTTAACACGCTGGAATCTGTTTCGTGTGTGTGTAGTAAATTTCGAGAGTTCCAGAAATATGCATGGTACATGTAGTGCAACTGTTGTTTTGGTAAGTGTTTCTCCACCGCAGCTATCAGCTGTTTTGCTGTCTGTTGAGTCGACAAAGTTTGTGGGCAGTTTTCAGTTACGATTCGTAACAGGAACATTTTTCACTGGAACATTAACCGTAATATTGTCAGTGATAATATCCTGGACAAAACGCTCATTTGCCTGCGAATTCTCATCGCCTACAAAACTAGTGTCTGCACTTACAGTAGTTGTTCCTGGCGCGCTAATAGTACTAGAATTATTATCAGCCATTTCGCCTTCTTTTGATTCTGACAATATGACTCACGTGTGGGAATGTTACTTATCACTCGTTTTCCTTAATAGGCCGACACGTTGCAGCCCCAAAAATATGCAAAGTAAAGATATAGTGATATTACTTGCAAGGTAGATAGGCACAGATATTTGGGTGCCAAATTCATGAAAAGTTGTGTGTGTGTGTGTGTGTGTGTACTTTTTATTGCTGTTGTGGGAAATATAAATATATTCAGTGTACGTAATAGAAAGCATTTACGTTTAGAATGTGTGAAGTTTTGTCGGGCGTGCGAGTGATGATTGAATAAAATTCCTACCGTGCCGCTTGCTTTCTCTATGCGCGTGGCGTCTAGCAGAAGGTGATAATGACGCCACGCTAGTCGGCGTCCCTTTGACTGATGCGGCGTGAAAAATATGCTTAAACTGGCAATAGTGGTTCAGAAATGTCAAAAATTTTAATTGAAAACACAGGTAAGTGGACACTGAATAATTTGTATGGCATTAAAGAGATAAACTTCGTAAGATTAAATTGCGTGACACATTTACCCTTCGCATTAGCATATCAGAACACCAGAAAAAATTGCATACAATTTATATGTAAAAACAAGGAAACAAAACATGCAGATCGCTTAATAAGAAAACTCTAGCTACGTCAAACTCTACATGAGGAAGCATAACACAATAGGTAAGTGTAGGAAATATAAGTTTTTATTAATTGAAAATATTACGTGGAAATAGGCATTCGTAGATAATCAGAAAAATCATCAGTTAAGTATGTAATGTTAAATCGATGAAGAACCAAGGAAAATTGCTGTCAAAAAAAAATTATGTTCATTTGAAAAGAAAACCAATACTAAATCTCCTCTTTGAACCTCAGTGAACAAAAAAATAGTTTACGTGAGTAAAACTGAATCTGGATCCTAAGTTTACTCATCATTAAAGCATAAATGTTGGTAGAGGTAACTCAGCTTTAGAACACAAAATTCTCTCTACTGGCTCATGGCAATGTTCGTGGAAAAACTCCCTTCTTATAATTTCAGATTACATTTTGAAATTTGTCCAATATCACTCTCTTACAATTCTATTAAGTTAGAGATTCTAAAAATAAGCAAAAAATAAGCTATGAAAGGTTTGTAGCATTCACGCGTAAAATGATGTAAATGCATATTACACAGCCTCTGTAGGTCACACTTAATATGCTGGTGGAGACGGCTTCCGAAGTTCTTGAAACACTAAAAAACTAATTACTATGCGTGCTTGGGCCACTTCTTTCGTGCCTCGCATATTTACGGGAACTTGGTGCCTCTCTAACCTCATGTCTACTCTTACGATGGACGGTAGTATCAAAATTATAAGTAAATCTTGCAGACTAAATGTTACTGTGATTCGCTCATCATGGCGTTTGAGAAGAGGGTAGTTAATCACCGGGGTTCACACGGTGACGCTAATTACACGGGAAATTAGACGTCACTTCCTACTACGTCGTAGTATAATCTATCCTGCAATTTATACCTTTCTGCGTGGACAAAACTGCTGGTAAAACCTGGTAGAAATGAAAAGAGAAAAATGACGATACAATTAAAATTATCACTACCAAAGATATCTGAGCTCAGTTCTCACATTACAAATAAAATAAATAGTACGGTCAATNACAATTAAAATTATCACTACCAAAGATATCTGAGCTCAGTTCTCACATTACAAATAAAATAAATAGTACGGTCAAAACGTAAAAAGTAAACAAACCAAAATAATGTAAAAAAAATTTAGACGTGGTATTCTAAATATTACAAATCTAGCTATACCTGAGGGTAGGGGTTTTAACTTAAATAAATAACTACGGTTCCAAAATAAGT
This sequence comes from Clitarchus hookeri, assembly GCA_002778355.1. Taxonomy (NCBI): domain Eukaryota; kingdom Metazoa; phylum Arthropoda; class Insecta; order Phasmatodea; family Phasmatidae; genus Clitarchus; species Clitarchus hookeri. The sequence continues at coordinate 222,850 of NQII01003586.1, forward strand.
GGAAATTTAGACAGTTTACAATATGTAAATAGGATTTAAGGGTTTGGTTTTTGTGTTTNTACGGTTCCAAAATAAGTGGAAATTTAGACAGTTTACAATATGTAAATAGGATTTAAGGGTTTGGTTTTTGTGTTTTGCAAGAGGTACAGTGCCTATTGTTGGACCTTTAAAAATCAGTTTGAAAACAACAGTGTTAACAATATGCACTTTAAACATTCAAAATTAATAACTAAAAATGTGAAAATATAAGTGCATACATTAATTGAAGATTACTTCGTCATTCGTTTTTAACGAGTCCATCTGAGACAGAATGCATTGAACACTAAACACAATTACAAATGGTAACGAAGGTTTTTATTTTGAAAACCAAAATATGTTGGTTGCGGTAGCCATGATCGGTTCATGTCCCGCGGCGTTCGTTGCAAGCGGTGAAGTCTGCTTCTTTCTTCCGTGACGAAACTCGGAGACATCTCCTGGATCAGTAACTGGTAACAACTCGTATTCACAGCAGAGCGTTTTTAAAGTGTTTAAACCCACTATTAACCTGGAACCGACTATTAGGGCTTTCAAGTGTAAAACCAACTCTCACTTGTACGAGGGCGTGTGTAGCGCAATAACAGTCTATGGTACGCTAACGTTCACGCACTTCAAAGTGTTTGTTGTGTACTAGCTTTTCGTATTACCACTGTAACTGAGTTTAAATTCATTGCGTGTTCACTACAGCACTTTCAAAATGCTTCAAGTTCGGTCGTCTAGGTATCTTTCTCACTAACTATCAGTTTGCTGCTAAAATTTAGAGGGTGATTTAGGCAATGTAAAATTATTTTATAGCACGTTGTCCTAAACAATACGAAACTCTAAAGTAGTAAATCTGAAGAACCTAGCGACTTCTTAAGGAATTGAGTTGTTACAGGAGAAATAACTCCATAGTCCTGCGCTGCTCTAAAATATTCCGTTAAATGTGCTATTTCAACAATATTTAACTTCAGTCATATCTCGTGAAAAACGTAATAATCGACAATCAAATTCAGCAAGAAAGTTATTTACAAAGAATGACGTAATACAACCACATACTACAATATACCGACACAACTGTCTCAACAATACGATATAGAATATCATAAAAATGCGAAACTCGTCGCGCCGACAACGGGAAAATTCAGAGAAGAGAAGAATGAGAAGATAACGTCTGCAAGTAATTCCCAAAGAATAAATAAAGCTCATACCCTTGTTCCAGTTGGGATTTATCATCAAAACTGTAAGTACAAAACGACTCGTGCGCAAACACGGTTAGGTGTTAGGAGTGTTACAATTGTTTGTGTGTGTCGTTGACCTCTCAATCTTCGCGCAGCTGTTTACCTAGCGTACCTTGCGTACGAGCAAAAACCATTGCGATAACAGATGTTTATGAACTTAGTGACGGTGGTGCCACCGCTCGTATCTTTTTTTTTTAACCTGCTCTAAAACTAAGTGTTATATGTTAGTCCGCGGTAGGAACGGGATTATTGCGTCTCAGGGCTAACCCCTTACGCTTACAAGGGAAGGAAAAACATGCAAGGAGACGTGCATCGCGGCAAAGAGCGATTGGGTTTCCCATGGCCGAGTTTGGCCATGAAAATCCTCCCTAGTGTATTTATAGTTAAACTACACCTAGAAGAGAAAGGGAAAAACCGGCACAGACACCGCAAAAACCCTTTCGACAGGAAAGAATTAAAAATTGTTACATGCATTATGAGAAAATGCTACAGGAGAAAGATAGGTGGGTACCATGCTCTTTATTATTGGGAGAGGAGAAACTGAGTGTATCGTTGTTGGATTCGCTCCTCTATGGCGGCCTGCTGCTTGGCTTACTCGGCTCCCCTCCAGTTCTCTCCCCTCATTTCCCTCCTCTGAGTACCACTCCCTGTACGTCAGCTTTTTTTAAATTCAGGGGCTAGTTTATACAAGCTGTTACACCTTGCGCAGCATTCATTCTACGCATGTGAAGAAAATCGTCGGGTTTGACGCCTGCTAGAGCTAATTTAAATTGTATGAACTATAATAGTCAGTTTACCCGTCCTAGGACGAGGGTGCTGTGAGACGCCGTGCAAATAATGAAGTTGCGTGAGAGGCTGATTATGCTGGAGCTAATAAAATGGCGAGTCCTGGTCGCAGCTTTTCATTTGTTGGTCATAGTGTTTTTGAAATAATTGCATGGCGTAGTATTGTGTCTGTCTTGGGCTTTGCAGTGAATTGGATTTGTTCTAAATTGCGGTTTTGGACGCCTGCCTAAATTGTAGTTTCGGCCTATCTAATTTATTGCTTCTCTGTATAGTTCCAGTTGCTTTAACGTGTTTTGTATAGCTTTTTTTGTCTGCTGCCCGATGATTTACTTTAAGTTTAACTGTCGCTACTCTGCTGCCACGACTTACGCGTTGGGCGTAGTCCGTTGAAGTATTCTAATTGTCGTGGTCGATTATTTTATTCGATGAAGCTATGGTTAGGTCTACGGACTGCCTCCATCGAATCACTATTTTAACGTAATATCTTATTTCAGATTTTAACTTGTATTTTCATATAAGGAGGCTTTACTGGGCCTGAAGAGCTGCCCTCCTTTAGCCAAATTGCTCCACTAAATACCTTGAATTTATATAGTCATCGAAGTAACTATTTGTATTTTAGAACCGTTTTAATATTACTCTGCTCGTTTTTTCAATTAAATATTTATTTTAAATTTTTGAGTAACGTAATTCCTTTGAATAAGCAATTGCGCAGCAATTTGATCTTTTTGTGTTAGTGTTTGAAGTATTTCTAGTCAACAGAGTTACATTTCGATATTTTTGAAACGTTTTACACTACTTGGCTTGTTTGCCAGTTAAATTTTTATTGTACTTCGAGCTACGCAATACTTTGAAAGAGCAGTTTAATCTATTTTTATCAGTATTTTAATTTATATTTAGAATGTTACATGTCATATTTTTTGTAAATGTTCAATGAATATGTTCAATCCTAAGGTGCTGCTAATTTGTAAAATATTTTGAAATTACAGAGCTTGAAAGTGACCTCGTCTTTGTATTATTTGTGCTACGGCAAAAATAATTCTGCGCCACTCTGCCACGTTCTTCTCATTTCTGTCCTTTGTATTTGTTACATGAAATGGCCTATGTGGGATTGATGGGATTTATCTACACTGTGAAGAGGGACGAGCTGATAAATTTCCCACGCGACCTCGATTATGAAGTGGATGTGGCTTTGAGGGTGGCGGAGTTGCGTCGAGCGGCCGTGAGCTGATGGCGCCACCCTCCTAGTGAGCGAACCCTGTTTGTGTCACCAATGGGCCTCCTAAAATTTACACCTAAAATTGACACGTTATTTATGCTTTCCCTTGAACGTATTTCTCCACTGACTTCCTTAGAACCGGTACACATTTTGCAATTTTTTATTGTCGTAAATAAATTAGCCAGTTTGTATTTGAGTTCAGGGGACAGTTTGTTAAAAGTCATTGCCATCAAGTGTGAAGGATTTGTATTACAGTTACGCCATGAGGAGATTATGTCCTTAGAAGGTGGTGCCTTTTTGGGTTTTAAACGCCAGGTGATCCAGGCTGT
>NQII01003586.1:232865-245726 GCA_002778355.1 Clitarchus hookeri
TGCACCCTCCTCTTCTGAAGGCTTGTAGGCGCCCGCTGTCTCTCGTTCCCTGAATTAATTCGCCGAAAAGGTTTTGTTCACGAGTGCGTTATTTTACCTGCTCATCCCTCTCCGCAGGTATTTTTATCGCGTGCCCATGCTTCCCCTTTTCCTTTTCTTTCCCTCCGATGCCTGCCACTGTTTGCTTTAACTGGCTTCGACCGAGCTCGCTTTCAACCCTTCCTCTCCAATTCACGTAATGGTCTGCTGATAACCCACTTAAGCGAGCCCTTTAATAACGGTTTGGGCAAAGGGGACAGTTTAATCCGGGCCAGTATATGTTTCTTCAACGTGGGCAGAGGACACATTCTTTTAATACTTTCTTTACTTTCGTTTCATTTCCGAAAATGTCTTGTTTATTTCTCACCCTCATTGCCCCCTTGTTGTTGTTCGTAAGGCTGCTATGAGAAAAGGGGCATATTTTGTACCTTGCGTATATATCTTGCACAAAATGTTAATTTGTTTATATTTGTAGGAGGTAATTATTTCAAGTTATTATGACGTCTGAATTTAACTTTATCGCCACCTTACANGACCCTTACAACACCCCTCAGAACCTACGTGTTTCGTGACTCAGATGCCTAAGTTAGTTTGTTAAATTACCTATTACTAGTTTCTCTTGTCTCTGAGATTTTCATAATATTTATATTCTAAATTTAACCCCGGACGATGTCCAGTGACTATAAATGGAACAAGGGAAGAAAAAAATACACGGAAAAAGGAGGAAATATTTTCACTGGCTACATAACAATGCAAAACTGACAACAACATATTAAAACAAATATCCTCAGCTTGGGAGGCACAAACAATAAAAATATGATTGTGCGTAAACTAGTCTTCGGAAATCCTTCCAAAAATAATGAAACTAGATCTAAAAAATAACAAGAAGGAATATAAGTTGAATAAAAAATACACAGCAGGAAACCATAAATAGAACTCTCCTTGTGTCCGATAGACCAAACAGAACTCGAGTCCAAATATGAACGGAAAAATAGCATCGGGGAAGGAAGGGGNGGGGAACACCCTAATGTAAAGGAGAGAAAAAAAACAATGAACTAAGAAATATCATGATCGTGGCTTTATGGCTCAGTCAGACAAGGAGCAACACTGAACAAAACTAACAAGAAAAGAAATGGCAATGTAAGTATGACAGCTCAAAGAAACAAGTGGAGTATATTCTATTTTCACCCTGGGATGGGAACAGATCTTACAGACCTCAGTTCCCAAATCGTCATAAGCTGACTGAGCTTCGCTGAGGTCCCGCCAAAACGAACAACCTGGCTTTGATTGGTCGAGTGATTGCTTCCGTGCTGTTGGTGGCTGCTTCGGTTTGCGCTGGAACTCAGACTTCTTAGTTATTCCCTTGGGGTGTCATGGCTGTCTTTAGTATTCTGCCATCCTACATTCTCGTCACGTGTCCATGTGTTACAACCGTTTCCTCCTCATTGTCTTATCTGCCTGGCTCTGATTCATTCATCATTTGTTCTATCACTCTTCGTTGTCTTTTATATGCCTCTTAGAAACCGTATATATTTGTTTTNCTGATTCATTCATCATTTGTTCTATCACTCTTCGTTGTCTTTTATATGCCTCTTAGAAACCGTATATATTTGTTTTAAAAAAAAACTCTTCCGTATTCCACTATTAATATACGTTAATTATTATGTACCATGTATTGTGTCCCATTAANTTTTAAAAAAAAACTCTTCCGTATTCCACTATTAATATACGTTAATTATTATGTACCATGTATTGTGTCCCATTAATCTGAAACCACAGAACAAAAGAAAAACTCATTGGATGACAAAACACTTTCAAAGTATCCAAAGATGTTCTGCATACATTAACGTCACTTCGCCAAAAAAATTGTATTACTACTATTTTCGCTGCCAACTATACTGGTAGCATGTCAGTTATGTGGTCGTCAATGTTTATGCAAATACAATTAAAGATTTTTTGNTCGCTGCCAACTATACTGGTAGCATGTCAGTTATGTGGTCGTCAATGTTTATGCAAATACAATTAAAGATTTTTTTTTTCTAAGTTTGATTTCAGAGTTGCTAAGTGAAGTTGCGTATAGTCTTTTCGCGTTATCTTCACACATTTTAGAATGAAGCGTATTTTGATTGTTTCCTAAATATGTCACGTATCACAAGCGTTTTATTCTTGTGTTAATATAAAAAGTATCTTATTTTTGGTTAAATTGGGCTTTTACTTATATTTTATTTAAAAATTATAATTTTTCATTTACAATTAATACGGACAAATACATGGAGAATAACGGTGTGTCGGTAATATCTAGTTTCTGCTTGCATGAGGCAGAGGGGAATATCCTGGAAGTAGAACTTCAGCCGGGCTTCATAAAAATTGGAAGTAACCGTGAATGGAGCATAACAATTGAAATGCGTGCGTGTGGTCTAGCTGGCGTGCTCGCGAGACGGTCACGTGGAAAGGTCAGTTCGTGCAGAACGCCTGCGTCCCCCTCCAACACCTCTCTCTCTCTCTCTCTCTCTCTCTCTCTCTCTCTCTNCCGTCGTGTCGCGCCGTTTTTGCGCCTCATTATAACTCCGCCTTTGCCAGCCAAGGTCGACAGGTTTTCACGGCCTTCTGTCCCCCTTCCCTTCTACACCTCAATATAACCATAACCATGCGTGCGCTGTCTACCGCAATACTCCTGCTCCTTCCGTCAGTCCTCTACTCAGTCGTGCGTAGAGATGATATTACCGGTAACCCATATTTTCAAGTATCTGTGACACATTAATATATGTTATTTATATATGCGACTTTGTCACAGTAACATATATATATATATATATACACACACACACACAGGATGATTCTAAAATTATGGGACAAACATTGAGGGGTGGTAGAGCTCACTAAAACAAACAATTATTGTATAGGAATATAAGGGCGGGAGTGACGCGTTGAGGCACAAACACAAAAACAACACATGAAATGCAACACATTGTTTAATTATAACGTCGCCGCTAAATGCATTTTTACAGCAATGTTTATAATAATTGCTCGAAATTGCTACCACAGACAGTAATGCAAGCTTGGTAGCGTCGGTGGAGTGATTGGCGAACAGATTCAAATACGCCGGGTATTTCACGCACGCCACCGTTGTCAGCCGATCACGCCATATGTAGAGGTCGCCAAGCATGCGTGACTGTTGGTGGATGCATTTCCAGCAACTGTTTTAACATTTTCTGTACGGAATCACTCGTTAAGTATGCTGCTAATGAACATTTTATGTTTCCGTTAATGAGTTATATTTTTGTGTTGGTGCCTCAACGCGTCACTTCCGCCCATATATTCCTATACAATAGTTTTTTTGTTTTAGTGAGCTCTACCACCCCTCAATGTTTGTCCCATGATTTTAAAATCACATTGTATATGTGGTAAAAAATACACAAATGTAAAAGTGATTATGATTGCATTACCAGTGTTGATTTGAAACATCTGTATTTAAGTGTGGGCTTCTGTAAGAAGAAGTGTGGAAGGGAAAGAAACGGCGTGGTTGCGGTGTAATTGTGTGGGACTTGTTGACACAAGTACACAGTTCAATTGTCTTTTTAATTTTTAATATTACCAATTGGCAGATTTCAAAANGTGGGACTTGTTGACACAAGTACACAGTTCAATTGTCTTTTTAATTTTTAATATTACCAATTGGCAGATTTCAAAACTACCCGTGGAGTGAAATTAACTTTCTGATTCGTTCATTATATCGACTGTGCGTCAGTTTTACTATGTCTCATTATAAATATGTAGATATTTCTGGTAAGTATTGGCTTAAAGTTTGGAACTGGGGATTTATCTGCGAATTACGCTGCTTCCGAATGCCGGCATATTAATGGTCGAAAACAGCTCGGGGTATTATTCTCAGATGGACAGAACGAAGCCGTGAAGATTCAAGTGAAAAGATGAATGTTTCATTGTGTTATTGTTAGTTAACTTGCGTGTTGCGTAAATAAATAAATAATGAAATGTACACTAGTTATAGGATTTGGCTACTTCCCATCATCGCCGCACGAATTTGGCTCAGTTTTACGTTGGACAGCAGCACAACGCCTGTCTCGCGTTGCTCGATCACGTGGTTCGCACGTATGTACTTTTCTTTCTTCCCCGGGGTGTGGCGTGTACGAGTCTAGTTACGTCGCATCGTGCGCGGGAATAACTCTCCTCCCCTCTACCACTTCATCCAGTGGCAGAGATGTGAGCGAGTGTCGTCGGTGTATATATAGGAGTCCTCCCTGCCGCGGTGGCCGCTAATCGCGGCTCGTCAAGGTCGCGGTAGTGAGACGAGGCGTGAACTGTAAACACCCTCTCGGAGCTCCGTCGCTCCCATCTGGGACCTCGTACACCCCNGTTGAGTGAGCGAGTGAGTGAAGAGTTTTGGGCAGCTCTCAAAAGCGAGGTCTTGAGAGCCGACGAGGGTGAAACGAGGTGAGTGTGGAGCAGCGCCGGAATGAAATGGCGGGGGGAAACGGGAGATCCCCGAGAAAACACGCCGGCCAGCGGCATCGTCAGGCACGATTATTCCCACATGCGAAAATCCGGGAATCGGACCCGGTTCGCCTAGGTGGGAGGCAAGCACTGCAACCACTATACCGCCGCGGCCCCTGATAAGTTGATCTTACGCCGGAACTTTCTCTCGCAAAAAGAAATTTCTCAGGAGGTCCATTGTTTCACGTATTTTACACTAATAATTTCATACGTTTTCTACGTATAGTGATATAACAGTCTGCGGCNGAGGTCCATTGTTTCACGTATTTTACACTAATAATTTCATACGTTTTCTACGTATAGTGATATAACAGTCTGCGGTGGTTAAATGTTTGTATTTATAATGAAATATTTTAATTCACGTGTTAATTTTACTCTTAAATGTATTAAACAAATGCAATCTGGAAATGAACCGATAGTTAACTCTTAATTTTAAAAAAATGTTTGAAATTTTACAACAAAATTATATACGCTTATATATAATTCAATTAAATTAGTAGGACCCTGAAATTACTAAAGTAAAATAAAATATATCTTATCATGTCACCAAAATATAACGCGTATTTTGCCCGTCTTTAGTTATTGGACTACTAGCTTTTTTGACTGGTTCAAATCTAGCAGGTTTGTTGTTGTGTTTTTTTTTTTTTTGGAGTACAGAAAATTAACTAGGAAAGTAACGGAGAAATTCCGTGAATTCACGGGAATTTTTTTTTTTGGAATTTGCGGTAAATGCGTGTTTGAAAACCAATGTGTCCGTAATTTTACGGAGAGTTTACGGACACTTCTGGATAAATTTTTACCACACTCTCAACTAGAATCGGTGAGAATTGAGCCTAATCAGTGAAAACAGTGACAATTGAACAACTGATTATCGGTGCCAGATAGCTAAGTAATATAGTGGTTGAATTTCACTGATTTATTTGTGATTTCCCACTGAGTGTCAAGAATCTAACTGCTGTGACTCACGTGTTCCCAGTTAATTTGTTGGATTCGTCGGTCAGCAGTAGCTTATCGACTGACATTCAGTTAACGTTATGTTTCGGATTTATATTGCAGCACTTTTCCGTAAAACTAAGGAAACTTTATTTTTTTTTTTAACGAAGTACTGAACGCCCTCAATTACAGCACGGAAAATATGCTTGCATGGGAACAACCGTGTAGGTTCTGTCCCGCTGTGTGTGGTCGAGACGTGAGCGTGAATCAAGCGTAAGAGTGGCTTGTCACCGCTGCCGTCTGTCACGGAGGTGTCGCCACGCGGCGCGGGACAGTCCCGCACAGACAAATAAGCTACGTGCTGTGCATCTGCGCTGTGCGCGACGCACGTGGACGTGCGTTGCGCGCACAAGGTTCCCTCGTTCTTGTTTGCTTTCCGAGGGAAAAGTGGAGGCCCGCGTGCTCGACTGTCTCTCACGACCTCTGGGGTCGGTCGACTCTACTCCCGTCTCGAGAGATTGTCGTAGTTACCGCCGCGCACCTCGGCAGTTGTTAGTGCGACTGTCATTTTTTTTTTACTATCTAAGTAAATTAAGTAGTTCGAATTCTGTTCATTACATGTTTTCCCCGAAGTCGTACGCTGCGATACCGTTTCATATCCCTAATGTAAACAGTGTGCTAACCTCAGTTAAACCATGTGATTTCTGACGATTTTGTAGAAAGATAAGCGGTTTTATTTGAACATGGGATACAAAAATTGGTTCCTGTCCGACTGGCATGCGCACTATACTAGATATCTCTGTGGCTTCTATCTAAAGAATCGCTTGTCGTTTCCGTAACGAGGTCGTAATTTTTGCGCATGCGCGTTTGGTGTGGTACGTGTCTATTTCCTCCTGTCAATCTTCGTGGTATTATCGTAACCTGAGGGGAAACCACATAAACTGACCTTTACTGACCCATAAAGCAGGGTGATCGTCTTAGCTGAAATTATTAGCTGAAGTTATTTTTGCTGCGTTCGGTTACTGGCGTGGTGCAAGTTGANTTTTTGCTGCGTTCGGTTACTGGCGTGGTGCAAGTTGAACGAGAGAAACCAAACACATCCGATTTATACCTGAACATACGCCAGTCTCGACTCTCGGCAGGCTGACTTAGGATGGGTTTGCAATCAACAGGTTAACTTGAAGATAATTATTACACGTACATAATCACCTGAATGGTTATTACGTGTGATGACTCTAACACCGGAAACATAGCAGGTTGTGTGCGTTGTCGGATTTTCNGAAACCACATAAACTGACCTTTACTGACCCATAAAGCAGGGTGATCGTCTTAGCTGAAATTATTAGCTGAAGTTAATTTTGCTGCGTTCGGTTACTGGCGTGGTGCAAGTTGAAACGAGAGAAACCAAACACATCCGATTTATACCTGAACATACGCCAGTCTCGACTCTCGGCAGGCTGACTTAGGATGGGTTTGCAATCAACAGGTTAACTTGAAGATAATTATTACACGTACATAAATCACCTGAATGGTTATTACGTGTGATGACTCTAACACCGGAAACATAGCAGGTTGTGTGCGTTGTCGGATTTTCNAATCACCTGAATGGTTATTACGTGTGATGACTCTAACACCGGAAACATAGCAGGTTGTGTGCGTTGTCGGATTTTCTTTAAAGCGTTGAAAACAATTGCTATATTTTATATATTAGGTAAAATTTATGTGGCTGTAACAATCAGACCAAGGCAGGAGTTATTGGCTGGAAAATAATTCGTATCTAGATTAAAAAATATTACAACGGAAATTGTGAGTATTATTATGGCAATATTTGAGCATTTAATTTACAGTGAGAAGTGCATCTGCCGGAAAACGCCTGCCTTGAAGAATAAAATTACTAAATGCTGCCACGTTTCGTGATCACTTTTTGAAGCCTTTTCATTTGGAATAATAGTCAATAAATATTTTTTATTGTAGCCTTAGACGTTAACTTTCGAGTCCGGTAAAATATATTAACTGTGTTTATTACTTACGTGGCAATTTTTATTTTAAAAAGTGGTGGAAGGATAAAAAATGACTGATAGGAAAAAAGTAGCTAGGGCCTCAAAAGTGCTCACAGCTTGTATCAACAAAACATAGACGGCACGCTCAACGTTACTGTCGGTTGGTTGGAATTAATAAGATAATGAGCGTGTGAATTGTGAATCATACATAGAGAAGACGCGGTTCCTGATGTGCGTTCGACGGTTACTGCGTAATTCTTCACCCAATTTCTCATTTCTGNATACATAGAGAAGACGCGGTTCCTGATGTGCGTTCGACGGTTACTGCGTAATTCTTCACCCAATTTCTCATTTCTAAACCTACCTGGTGCTTGAACTGCGTTGCAAAGTATTTGAACTCCAGTTTTTGCCGAAACTATTGAACGTGTGCCCAATTTGCTGATTTACGAAAAGAACACGCACTTCAGACCAACAGTCGATTACTTTCAAGACACCGTGCGTACTAGAAACACCATTTCGGAGCCTTTTGAAAGCGCATCTGAAAACGTGTATGCCACATGCATACAGAACTACTCAAGGGCTCTGTGTTGAACCTTACCACAGACTTCCCACCAATATAATTCTTATTAGTAGGGCGAGCGCTGAAAGTCCCATAGGTACACGGAGCTCGACGAGAACACTGCACGCCAGTTCAGACACTTGCGCTTATCGGCAATGACGTCGGTACTTGATGCGCATAACAGTGTGATCCTTATAGTTACCTTGTTTTTCGGCCTCAGACGCGGAAAATAGTTTCAGGGAGGCTGGCCGCTTAAGGTGGCCGCCTGGGTAGGCCATCAAACGGTGTGCAGAGCTCCAGCAGAAAACGTTTTATCAAAAAACCGTCTATCGTGTCTTGAATGAGGTCTGCTTACGAATAGCATTTAATAAACGTTACACGTCTGTATGCGTTTTTCAGTTCCTTTTTTTTTTTTTTTCCCCTCTAAAGCATGTTTTTACTATAGTGAAAATGGGCATTTTCATGGTCATTTTTAGGTATAAACATTTCGTTACAAAACATAAAAATAAAAAAAAAGGAATAGGAACGCGCATCGAACCTTAATTTTTATTATTACGTCGTAAAATGGTAGGGTCTCCGCTGAAAGTCTCATAGAAGCACGTTATCGACGGCAAGAATGCACCTTTACGCGTAGAGGCGATGAGTAGAGTTGATACGCATATATCGGTCGTCCCTAGCGCTCCCACGCTTTTAGGCCTCAGACGTGCAAAATTCCTTTAACCAGGCCGCCACCTCGAGTCCTTGGCAAAGGGGAGGGGGCGTAGTGGGAGGGAGGCGGCGGGTTTGGTCCCCGACGCTGCCAAATCGTGTCGCTCTAGCCGGCCTGGCCGCGGTGAAAGTGAAGCGCTTTCACGCCTGTTACAGCCTTTCACCCGCGCCGCCCAAGAACCCGCCCACCCTCCTCGGTGCATTGGGTGCGTGTAGAGTCTGTGCCACTTAACTTTACAGTTATGAAGATAGTCCCACGCAGGGTGAAACTGAATTCGACCGAAAGACTTCGGCAGGTGATTCCTCATCAAAAGTTATGTCGAGAATATACACACGACCTACAACCTAAGTCTGTTCCGGAAGGACGTGACCAGCCTTGAAAGTGTAGCTGAAGTGGACGTTTATTGCTCGTGACACATCCAAAATGAGATACAAATCCCTGAGTTTCTGGATAATGCATTATTGAACGACGAAGAGTAAACCATAAAACGTTGGGTGCCGTTATCAACCCCTTTGCATAAAATTTGATGGGTTGGAATCCCATGTGTGCATTAAAAAATTTAACTGTCCGATAGTTTTTGTTTTTTCCTGCGGCGTAGTAATCTACCGTACCTGGCGAATTAAAAAGCCATCTTGTGTTTTTTTGCGCCTAACACCGCCGTTTTCTATAAATTAATTCGTTATGATCTAACACTGCAAATGATGCAATTAGTAGGATCATTAATACTGATTATTTTGATTATATTTATTTGGCATAATTTATTTTTTAATTCATGCATTAAGACTGTATCACGTACGTGCTCTGGTGTATTTATTGATGTATGTAAGGATCGCCAGGATATTCGTCATTTAGATGATTTTGTTGAAATTTCTCGTACAAAAAGAGAGAAAGTTAGCCTGCAAAGCTGTTTAAATTCAGTTGTTAAATTATACGTGAGCAGTGGCGAAACACCACCATAAACTTAGCGCATGGGGGTTGGGGAGGGGGGAGCCTTTAGGCATACCTCTTAAAACGTTTGTACTTCTTATAAATTTAATTTTGGTGCCTTAAAAATCTGATTCGCATTCCGCATAAACAATCGAAAAAATTCTATAACCCAGAAGCGAAGATGTATATATATAATTGTCAGAAATAGGCATACATCATAACAATTAATAAGGGATTGTGTACACATTGATGCGTATCTTGGTGAGTAAAAACAGTTTGGGCGCCCATTTACTCTCATTCTGAGGCCTGTTACTAAATTTAGAGAGTAGCTGTGTATAAACGCCCCCCCCCCTTTTTTTTTTTTCATCATTCTATATTTCCATAAGGAGCTTCATGATGGCTGAACGATCTTTCCTAACTTGCGACGTATTGGGAGAAAGCTTCACTGGGTTCATCTCTGTCGGAAAGTAATTTTTTGTTCGAGTTTTCACATCCCTCTCTCGCCTTTATGGATCAGACTCCCTCCTCCTCCTCCTCCTCCTCCTCCTCCACCTCCTTCTCATCCATTTCCTGAATTATCGTGGATATTATCTGTACACTTTCCGCGTCAGCCCATCGCAGCGCATTGCTTGGTTTGGCAATGTCGTCAAATGAGGTGTAGTACTGGTCGAGTGTGAAGGATTCGTCGGGTGATTGCGTCGCACGTGTGTACATACGAATTGCCCTTGAGCATACATCGCCAGTAGCAGTTGGCACAGTAGTAGTCGAGTTAATGAACCTTAAACGAGTAACTCGTATTTTCACCTAAGCTTACGTTGCTAGTTCTATTTTTTTTCTCCGAAAACAGTTTTCGTACAAAAAAAACATAAAATGACTTAATTTGTTCTTGTTCTTCGTGCATTAGACTCTTCGACCGGTTGCGAACGTCAGACTTGATTTATCGCTGGTCTTTCCGTGTTTCTTTTGTCTACCGACACTACGGAAACCTCNGCCAGTAGCAGTTGGCACAGTAGTAGTCGAGTTAATGTACCTTAAACGAGTAACTCGTATTTTCACCTAAGCTTACGTTGCTAATTCTATTTTTTTTTCTCCGAAAACAGTTTTCGTACAAAAAGAACATAAAATGACTTCATTTGTTCTTGTTCTTCGTGCATTAGACTCTTCTACCGGTTGCGAACGTCAGACTTGATTTATCGCTGGTCTTTCCGTGTTTCTTTTGTCTACCGACACTACGGAAACCTCAGGGTTGATAACCTAGATAACTTGTAGTGCCTCACCCATTTTACATGGGATCTCCAATTCTGGCGGTTTCCGGATTTCGTCATTCCGACTGTAGATATTGATGGATTTTCTTTTATATTCTTTTAGTATTCTATTATTCTTCGCCACCGCTTTGTCACAAAGAAGAAACCTAATTTCTGAGGCATAGATTCTGATTTTGTTCGTCTTAGTGAGAATACACGATTCAACTTCATAAAGGCGTGTTGGTACTGCCAAGGCTATTTATTCCTCGGTAAATAAATTTATTAGTCGTCGTTATAACAGTGGACAATTTGCTACAAGAATGGTTAGTTACTTCACATGTCCTTTTAACAAATTGAAATTCGTTAAAGTAAAATCAATGAAAATAATATGTTTACATGCTATTTTAAATTTCGATATTAGGTGTTTTTGTTTTCCTCTTACGTTATTTGAAGGATGGTTATATGGATTTTCATGAATAGGGGATTCGGGTGGATTTTCACTTGTGACATAGTGGCATTCTTCGTCTTAAGTTTTGGCAACACTGTTAAAGGAACCGTAATGCCACCGTGTCTGTGAGAACGCATCTACCCTGTGAGGCAGCAGCCGTTATTTCGTGAAAGAAAATCCTGTGATAAATCGGGTTTGATGGGGCCGCGCCAGCGCGCCCGATCGCCCGTAATTTGTCGGATCACGAACTGCGGCTATAGCCGTCACGAATTGCCGCCCGCTGGGCCACGCGCCGACAGGAGGCGCCGGTAACGAGCCAATCACGAACACTGCCAGCCACGCCTTCGCGGGCCCGACGTGGAGTTACGCCAGAGTGTGCTCCACGTGCAGCGTCCTGGGAGTGTACGGCGCACCGCACCGCACCGGTCAGGAGAACGAGGCCGAATGTGGTTTCTCAAGTTGAACTCTTTCAGGCGGATACTGGGTATTTTTGAACAACGCAGACGAACTCCGGCAGGTTATTCCGTACACAAATAAATAATACGGAAATATTTTTACCATTTCCCTCCTAAAGGAATTATAAATGATGTTATGTTCCCTCAAATATCGATTTTTAAAATGCCTTTCATTCAAAATATCAACTACTTGGAATTAAGCAANCAAATAAATAATACGGAAATATTTTTACCATTTCCCTCCTAAAGGAATTATAAATGATGGTATGTTCCCTCAAATATCGATTTTTAAAATGCCTTTCATTCAAAATATCAACTACTTGGACTTAAGCAACAAATCGGCGAATGGTGGGTGTTTAGTGGAACTGAGATCTTACACCTCTGAAAATGCCGTTGGCATTATCATCTCCCTTCGTGGTGAAAATAGGGGTTGGCATCTTATTTTTGGACGAAACTTTGTAACACTCGGATGCACGCGGTTCAGCGCGTGTATAGGTCGTCTNGGGGTTGGCATCTTATTTTTGGACGAAACTTTGTAACACTCGGATGCACGCGGTTCAGCGCGTGTATAGGTCGTCTCGCCGGAGCACTCTCTCTCAGGCGAACAGTTTTCGAGAAATGTATTCTTACCTCTCATAACAGAATGTGTGTTGCCTTTACAGCTTGTCAACATACAATACACAGGAAGGCATTTGAAAATCAGAATTTTGCGGGGGCTCACAGCTCCCATAAAAACGTGCATTTTCGTGAGTGATGGCTTGCCGGAGTTTGTGGGTGTTTAAAAAAAAAAACATCCGGTATTAAAATGTAATTCTAGGTTTCTCCTACCTCTGGTCCCGACACACTCGCCTAGTCGTGTCAGACAACCTCCGACCAGACTCCTGCAATGGACGGATGTCTCCTGCCACGTTATTAAATTCAGTGTAGTGATTCTGCGTCATAAACACGAGTGACGCCGGATGAATGTTGAAACACGTTTGACAAATACCAGTTATTACCATAGGCATGCGCACATGGTGAGCCAGGTGGGGCTAT
>NQII01003587.1:0-34777 GCA_002778355.1 Clitarchus hookeri
AGGGTAGTATCGCCCTTCTAGCGGACTGCTTGACGGAATTCCCAGCCTTCTATACACACGCTCATAAAGCCGGGAATAGAGTGTCAACGAGCCTATTGTAGCATCTAAGCAAGTGGTCACACACGTACACTCTCCGTTAAGTGACTTTGTCCACGATCGTGGGCATGTTGCACGTGGGTGATACCGTTACACGCTGTAGCTCGTGGCGTTAGATGCGCATGTCAGCTGTGTAGTAACCAAACTCCGCGCAGCGACATTGAACTATTCCTGCCATTGTCGCTATCAACCGCATCGCNAGGGTAGTATCGCCCTTCTAGCGGACTGCTTGACGGAATTCCCAGCCTTCTATACACACGCTCATAAAGCCGGGAGCCTATTGTAGCATCTAAGCAAGTGGTCACACACGTACACTCTCCGTTATGTGACTTTGTCCACGATCGTGGGCATGTTGCACGTGGGTGATACCGTTACACGCTGTAGCTCGTGGCGTTAGATGCGCTTGTCAGCTGTGTAGTAACCAAACTCCGCGCAGCGACATTGAACTATTCCTGCCATTGTCGCTATCAACCGCATCGCNTGTCAGCTGTGTAGTAACCAAACTCCGCGCAGCGACATTGAACTATTCCTGCCATTGTCGCTATCAACCGCATCGCGGATCGGATTCCCGGATAGAACATTGTTCGCGTAGATGTTTCGGAATGTTACTACACCTTCTCTGTCTGAATGGGAGTGAAGATTAGAGAGATTTTGGCGGCTCTTAACATATAGCTCTTGACAGCCGATGAGGATGAAGTGAGGTGAGTGTGGAGCAGCCCCGGAATGCAAGGGTGGGGGAAACGAGAGACCCCCCGAGAAAAACCCGCGGCGTCGTCCGGTACGATTCCCACATGCGAAAATCCGGGGTTGACCCCCGCCGGGAATCGATCTCGGTTCTCCTAGGTGGGAGGAGAGTATTATAACCACTACACCATCGCGGCCTCCTTCGATTGAATTTTAATGAAATCGGAAATTAAACGGGGCCCCTGGTAAGTGAGTGCATGAGCATAGCGCCCCAGAGTCGTCTATATTGAAACTATTTTTTTTGCCTTTAAAACCTTAGTGATAACTTAAGTCCTTTACTTTTCGATTTATACTGTGCGAGATACAACACTGTGTGGATTTTATTACATAGTACGATAATTTTGCTTTTATGTACGACAAAATATTTTTATAGTCTGTTCATGGTAAAGTGAGCTCTTTTTAAGGCCATGCTTAAAAGTTCCTTTCAGTTCGTTTCTTTTCGCCAATTGTTAGTATAAAAATTGTCATGCTACTATTACACACAGGCTGTACAGCTCTCAAAAGTTAATACTTTAAGCCGTAATAAAATATAATTCAATGGTGGTTATGCTTGCTGGGAGGGCCTTAAAAAGTGATCACTTTACCGTGAATAGCCTATGCCTTAGAAAGTTCATGAATATTAACATAAAATTGTTAGTTGTATTTCGAAATATTTTACTGTTAATACAGCTAGTCTAAAAACAGTTGAACAGAAAACGCTTACATCAAACGAACCGTCTCTCTATTTCGCTTATGCATACTTACGTATTGTACGGCCACGGTGTAGTTCGTTCAAACAAATGGCTCGCTTCAAATTTGTTGTGGTTCTTTCCTTTTTTTTTTGGGATGGGGAGGGGGGTTGGAGGGGTTAGAGAAGGGATTCAAAGGATTAGAAGCTCTTAATCCCCACATTTCACTTGGATGACGGTGATTTCGTGTCTCGGCCCTCCTAAAGCAGAAAAAATCATTTTTAGTAACGAAGTTGCTTTTTGGAATGACTGCCAAAGAACCATTTTTTCCCCATGAAGATTAACATACTTCCGAAAACCTTTACCCTCCCGAGTACAGAAATCAATCTGTATGTATCTCGTCACTATAGGCTGTTAACGATAAACTGAGCACCATTGAGATCCCTGCTTAAGATCTACTTGCAGGCACATTGCGACTCTTCCGCCTTATGTAAAATTAACATTGTTCTTGGGCCCCATCACTTTATACATGCGCCGGTCGAGTGAAACTGTGAAATAATGATAAAAGTAAATATTTTACACGTCTGCTTAATTTGATGCATAAAAATGTAATAACAAGAAATGAAAGTAATAATGTCAATATTCACAAATGTTTATCTCGCACTTGTATTTCAACGTTAAGACATGGAACTACTTTCCCACCGTCGTTAGCAACACCGTTGGCCGAATGCCACTCGGTGTGCCAGTCAAAATATATGCAGTGACATTTTTCAGAGTTTGGCTTCAAAAGTTCTCACTTTATCGCGAACCGACCTTAATATGCGTAGTCCCCCCCCCCTTTTTTTTTCTACGTGCTTCCCTCCCCGGTTCCAATTCGTGCTGGAATTGTAGTCCTTTGAGCCTGTATATATCTTCTGCCTGGCTTCATTCAGAACGTCGATTACTCGCTACGTACATTTAATATTATCGGCTATCATTCCTTCACGTAGCATCCTCGAAAATAACTGACTGCGATATTTCGCTCATGAAGGGAATAAATTATTTTACTTTTTTCACTTTGCATTATTAGATTGCACAAGGGAATGGGACAACGGTAGAACAAAGAAGAATTTGTATCGTAGTGCTGAAATGCCGTGAAAAAAAAGTATGCTTCACTGCTATAAATTGATCATATAAAATTTAATGGAACAATATTTTCATTTGTGGAAACGTTTTTGACATGTCTGGCAGACTTAATCAAATCTAACTTAAGATAACTCGAAAAATTATATGGTTTATATTTTGGGCCAAAAAATAAATTACGACCGATAATAGCTAAAGTTATAAGATCGCACAGTGTGTGGGATGTAAATGTGTAATGGTGTTAATGAAGTTAGTCATGTTGGTTTCTGATGTAGTATAATTTATGTAAAATTGAAAATATATGTAACTTAAAAGTTTTTATTCGATCTCGAAAATTTTAATTTTACGAGAACCAATACATACTCGAAAAAGTAATAAACCGGTACACTAATCAAATATGCCAAAAATGTATTTAATTATATTCATCAAAACTTTAAAGCTCGTGCAGTAATTTATTTTGGGTATTTAGTTGTATTCTGGGGATCTAATGACGATACAATACGGACAGGATTGCCCCTACGACAACAACTGACTTAGATTCTAATATCCTCTTTGCAAACCATGATATGTGTCCAATGAATGACGATTTCCTGTAACTTTGACAATATCGGAATATCCTTGTTCGAAATCTGATGAGATCCTTGATTTTCTCTGTTTAACGTCATGTTTGCCAGCCTATGTAAGTACATGTCTCCTTATGTGAATAGATATTATGAGTTTGTTTACTTATAACTTAGTTCCTGAGCCTGATTGTCAAAAACCTGTGAAAAGTCATTGCTCCCAGAGCCGTGAAAGGAAACTGACATGTAAAATTACACAGCACAAAATTACTAACAAAAATAGTATTTTTTATTTTAAAACCTTTTTTTCCCTACAGAACACTTAACCTGCCTAAAAAGTCAGTCTCTCTTACTCTCTCTATTTCTCTCCCTTTGTGTATTTTTCTCTTTTATCTCTCTCTCTTCTCTCCTATTTTTCTCTTATTCTTTCTTTTTCTCTCCCTCTGTTATTTTTTTATCTCTCTTTTTATCTCTCTCTCTAGTTTCCCCCCCTCTCGTTCCCCCCTCTTTCTCTTTTTTACATCTCCCGTTTTTTACCTCTCCCCTCTTTCCCCTCTTTTTTCTCTTTTTTTTCTTTCTTTGTATTTTTCTCTCGCATAACATTACAAAACTTCCGGATGATTCTTTAACAACCTAGGGGCATCGTAAACCATCCTTTCAATATTCCATGGAATTATGGCGTTGCAGCTTGAATTTCCATTGTCGCACGCTTATCGACTGGGACGTCGCACGCTAGCCGGGCGAGTTGCGCGTAGAGACTACGCGACGTTCGATACGCGACAGAATTTCGCCTTTATCGCGTCATGAATAAATAATAGAGCGAGTCCTAGAGTAGGCTGGGCTGTTGAGTTTCAAGGTCTCTGACTCGGGTTGTCTGTTGTGGTAGGTCACTCTCTTACTACCGCGCCATGGACACTACAGAGCTGGTTGTGAAAATGGCATGCATGGAAGGAAGAGGAGGAACAAATAGAAAAAAGAGGTCCGTGATACTCAGTGATGAAAAGGCGCCAAGTTCACTTCCTTCAGAGATAAAAGCATTCCTAAAGAAAACTATTTATCACTAGTGGCGATTGTTTATCGCGGGATAGGTTGACTGTTTGCTAGGATTCAAGTCAGTTTTTTTTTTCTTATTGACTGTTACGCTTGTGTGAATCTACTATCCCATTTCACTGGGCCAATGAGGATTCTGATACTATAAGGCAGAACGTTCGTGATTGGTCTGCGAACAACTTAGCTGAGTCGAAACCTTGTCCATCCAATCACGAAAGAACGAACTAGTTATAGTGTTATAGAAGATATGCTGGCTCAAAATTTTTTCGCGATTTTCCATCATTTCTATTAATTACAATTCTTCTGTAATCGTTTATTTTCCATACAGGCTCCTTTCGAATATTTTCTTCAGCTTCAATGAAAACTAAGTTGTAAGACTAGAAAAAATAATCCACAATAATTATTCACACTTGAGATATTCCTCTTCTTAGATTTCCGACATGGTTTTTAAAATACCACGCAACGCAATATACTTGTTTGGCTTGTGTTTACGTATAATACATGCTTAATTTGTGGCTGAAACTTTTTATGGTTCATTTCATATAAGAAGGCCACATTCTGACAGTGAGTGAGTGGCAACGTAACGTATTAAAAAGAAACAACGCGCCATTTACAAAATCCTGTATCAGTTGATGTACGAACGAACATAAATTAATAATACGTTGGCTATTCTGAGAGCAGTCCCGGCGCACATCAGACAAGCAGAAAATACGCGGATAAGAAAGAGTTCCTAGATTAATTAATACATTTTATTTTAAGTGGTCATAAAACAGCAGTTTTTAGTTTTAGAAACGAAACTTCGTGATAAAATAGTAATGTATAGGTGTTCAAAATGAGATGCACAATAAAACTATCCGTATCCAAATCTAAGGAAAAAATCGAAACCTTTTTCAAGTTTCCAGACTCTCCAACCTTGTGCTGCCATCTTGCGAAGAACAGGCGCGTCATCTGTTACAACACGCCTTTCCATGCTATCTGTTATCCATATCCCTAACTACGCCCAGAAACATATTATAGTTTTGTTGTTTACAATAACGTATTTACGGGCATATACAAATGGTTTTATTATATATTTCATGTACAACGGTTTGGAGTACAAGTAATTTATATTCGGCCGGTAATCGTTCGTCTACGTAAATTATACGCCATATTGTTCTCTCGAAACCCATCTACTTGTTTCCGTAGAAAGTTACGACATGCGTGAATAGTTTTTAAGCAATTCTAACGTTATTCCCAGTCACATATTTCCAACTCGATTATATTAGCTATAACGTCCAAAGTGTGATAATAGATACAACAGACTGTCTCGCAAATGTTAACCCAAATTCACTATCTCGGACAAATTAAAAAAAGAGTTAGCAAATATTTAATTATTTGCAACATTTTATATTTTTACTTTTATAACCTACTTATTTTTTTTAACAGTTGTCAGTATTAAAATATCTTAAAATTTGTTTAGCATTACAGTACAATGAGAAGTGGATTAGCTGACAGCGTGTTGATAAAAAATACAGCTCCGACTTGACGGACCAGCTGATGGTGGAAGGATACGTAGTCAGATGTAAACAGTGGCGCTACTTTCGCCGAGTTGTCAAAAAGTGGTTTCCTTATATAGTACAGAATATACAACATTACCTAATGCAGCTGGAAAAATAAGAAGCTTGATTAAGTTAAGAGCCCCGATTTATCCTGAGAGTATATTTTATTTCATCTATAAAGCGCCAGCACTGCACGGTTCTGTGCCACGAAACACCACGTGTGTAAACAGATAGCTTAAGAAGTCTTCGATTACAGGAAGGTTTAAAAATGGAATACAGGTTTGCCCCACCCAACAGTGCAGGTGTTTTCATAAATCTTCTTCAATTTGTTTCAGAAATATTTAAAATTTAGATTAAACTAGTAAAAAATTTACCTCTGTGATGTAGTTTAATATAAAGAACACTCATTTTGACCCGTGTACCATCAATTACTCTGGGATATCAATTTTACGAACTGGCCTAGTTAGTTTAAACCCAGGTTATTTTGCTCATCAGCCTCTTCCCGGTTATGGTGGAAGGAAAGGGGACGTGTTAATAAGCCGTAGAGAAATAGTAGTGTCTAAAAGTTGAATTGTGTCTGGCAGAAATATAACGTGTCTTATTGCTTCCGTGCATCCTTGATCTACCAGAAGATTATAAAACTGCACTTTATGAGGTAAAGAATGCTGCCGCAACTAGGCACACGTTGAGTACGAATGCTGCCGCAACTGGGCACACGTTGAGTACGAATGCTGCCGCAACTGGGCACACGTTGAGTACGAATGCTGCCGCAACTGGGCACACGTTGAGTACGAATGCTGCCGCAACTGGGCACACGTTGAGTACGAATGCTGCCGCAACTGGGCACACGTTGAGTACGAATGCTGCCGGGGAAATGGCACATATAGGCATTTACTGTTGAGGTTCGGATTCATAGTAATTACTGACAATGTAAGATTACAGAAAATGTAAATATTAAAGAGTTGTTTCATATTTTTGTGCTTAATTTAAATTGTGTATTATCTGCTAGTTGTAAAACGGTTCTGCCCTTTTTCAAGCGGGAAATAACACAGTGAAAATTAAATACAGAACTACAAAACAACCAGCATATTATAAACTTTCTGTAATAAAACTTCTCCAACGATACCTCTGAAACTGAAATTGACGTGTAAACGAATCATTCCTGCACAATAGGTAAAGCTGAGCCTAAGGACTGTCGAATCTGTAAAAGTGCCTAAGAGATAGGCCACCTTTAAAGCACACATGAGCGGCTGGTGGTTGCCCATGTGTATTACGTACGTCCGGCAGAGAGTCTATAACTAACTGTTCAACCAGTAGAAAAATAATATATAAAATAAGCAAATATATTAATATAACGTATATAATAAACTGACAAAATTAAATCTTTTGAATAAAACCCATTTGTTTGTGTCTAAAATAATTCACAAATAACTATAAAACTACTAAAATAATTCTTAGTGCACGAAATACTATTTTTTTTATTAGTCATGTTGCAGGAATGTGACATAAATAAGACTCTTTGTCAGAAATACCTATTTTATTTTTATAAACTAAAACAGTTGAAATTATTCACTTGCAGTTAAAATGGAAACTGGTTTTGACCCAGAGAGCTGCTAGAAACTTACAAAAACACGAAAATAATGTAAACAAATACGGCGCGTGGTCAGCAGTGTGTGCGAGAGAGCGCCAGCGAGTATAAAATTTCGTGTTCTCTCTCTCTTTGTGCTCTCTTTCTGTGCTCTCTATTTCTCTCTCCATTTCTGTGCTCTCTCCCTTTCTGTACTCTCTCTATTTCTGTGCTCTCTCGCTCCCTTTCTGTGCTCCCTTTCTGTGCTCCCTCTCTGTGCTCCCTTTCTGTGCTCTCTATTTCTCTCTCCCTTTCTTTGCTCTCTATTTCTCTATCCCTTTCTGTGCTCTCTATTTCTCTCTCCCTTTCTGTGCTCCCTTTCTGTGCTCCCTTTCTGTGCTCCCTTTCTGTGCTCCCTTTCTGTGCTCCCTGTCTGTGCTCTCGCTCTTTCGCNTCTGTGCTCTCTGTCTGTGCTCTCTGTCTGTGCTCTCGCTCTTTCGCGCTCTTTCGCGCTCTTTCGCGCTCTTTCCAACGAATTGCGACGACGAGAGAGCATTCTCTCCTACGTCACAATTACGTGGTTGAGAGGGCGATAGCACACACTGGGTTGAGACACGGCCTAACTTCTCACTTCCTCGCTCCCAGGAGTTAGTGGCTCGGCCCTCGTATACTCAACAGCTCGGTCTTTGCCACTTCGATAATACTTCTAATGTTACCTGCAACAATTTTCTTTTTATTTTTTTAAATTTACTTATTACACCTTCTAAACATCTTTTTCTAAATTATTTGTTTTGAATTTTACAACTTTTTTTTCTTCTTAACGCCACAGCAGATTTAAAATTATTATTTGATTACTCGACGTATGTCAGCGATTAGTTCTCTGGCTGACACACTTACTTTACGTTAAGTTGAAGTTAGTTTAACTTCTCACATGGAAACTTACACTTAATGTCATCCTTACAGTTAATTTTAACGGAGAATGGGGTACTTACTTTTATATTACTGGAAGAATAACACACTCGTGAGACATTTCATATTTAGGAAATATGGAAACACCTCATTCATGGGGTGATTTTTCAAAGGTTTGATTCAAAATGTGTAGATTCTATGAAAAGGCTATACATATTCTGTTAAGGTATTCTGAGAATACCAGATTGGAAATGCGGGTTCTGGCTATGCAGAAGGGCTTGAAAATATTGTCTTAAAAATGTATTTCAGTCTTAAGCAACACCTTGATTACACATCACGCAATTTCTTTTGAAGGCGGTCGCAATAAGGGCGACACTGACACACGCATCAAGCGCCCCGTCGTCGCTACGCGCAAAGCTCTGGACTGGCGCGCGGTGTTGTGCTAAGTGTACCTACGAGACGCTACGCCTTAGTCTCTGCTAAGCTGACTGCTGTCGAAGTAAGAATGTTTTTAAATACGCACTTCGCAATATAAGACACGTAAGTTAATAAATATTTTCAAGTTTTTGCAGCTTTACTTTTTTTGTTTCACGTGGAACTTGTTTCATTGCGATTGTTTATACCATAATTAAGTATCAATAAATGCACTAACAAACATTGTTTTTATCTCANAATGCTGCCGGGGAAATGGCACCTATGGGCATTTACTGTTGAGGTTCGGATTCATAGTAATTACTGACAATGTAATATTATAGAAAATGTAAATATTAAAGAGTTGTTTCATATTTTTGTGCTTAATTTTAATTGTGTATTATCTGCTAGTTGTAAAACGATTCTGCCCTTTTTCAAGCGGGAAATAACACAGTGAAAATTAAATACAGAACTACAAAACAACCAGCATATTATAAACTTTCTGTAATAAAACATCTCCAACGATACCTCTGAAACTGACATTGACGTGAAAACGAATCATCCCTGCACAATAGGTAAAGCTGAGCCTTAAGGACTGTCGAATCTGTAAAAGTGCCTAAGAGGTAGGCCACCTTTAAAGCACAGATGAACGGCTGGTGGTTGCCCATGTGTATTACGTACGTCCGGCAGAGAGTCTATAACTAACTGTTCAACCAGTAGAAAAATAATATATAAAATAAGCAAATATATTAATATAACGTATATAATAAACTGACAAAATTAAATCTTTTGAATAAAACCCATTTGTTTGTGTCTAAAATAATTCACAAATAACTATAAAACTACTAAAATAATTCTTAGTGCACGAAATACTATTTTTTTTATTAGTCATGTTGCAGGAATGTGACATAAATAAGACTCTTTGTCAGAAATACCTATTTTATTTTTATAAACTAAAACAGTTGAAATTATTCACTTGCAGTTAAAATGGAAACTGGTTTTGACCCAGAGAGCTGCTAGAAACTTACAAAAACACGAAAATAATGTAAACAAATACGGCGCGTGGTCAGCAGTGTGTGCGAGAGAGCGCCAGCGAGTATAAAATTTCGTGTTCTCTCTCTTTGTGCTCTCTTTCTGTGCTCTCTATTTCTCTCTCCCTTTCTGTGCTCTCTCCCTTTCTGTGCTCTCTATTTCTCTCTCCCTTTCTGTGCTCTCTCCCTTTCTGTGCTCTCTCTATTTCTGTGCTCTCTCGCTCCCTTTCTGTGCTCCCTTTCTGTGCACCCTTTCTGTGCTCCTTCTCTGTGCTCCCTTTCTGTGCTCTCTATTTCTCTCTCCCTTTCTGTGCTCTCTATTTCTCTATCCCTTTCTGTGCTCTCTTTTCTCTCTCCCTTTCTGTGCTCTCTTTTTCTCTCTCCCTTTCTGTGCTCTCTATTTCTCTCTCCCTTTCTGTGCTCTCTCGCTCCCTTTCTGTGCTCCCTTTCTGTGCTCTCTGTCTGTGCTCTCTGTCTGTGCTCTCGCTCTTTCGCGCTCTTTCGCGCTCTTTCGCGCTCTTTCCAACGAATTGCGACGACGAGAGAGCATTCTCTCCTACGTCACAATTACGTGGTTGAGAGGGCGATAGCACACACTGGGTTGAGACACGGCCTAACTTCTCACTTCCTCGCTCCCAGGAGTTAGTGGCTCGGCCCTCGTATACTCAACAGCTCGGTCTTTGCCACTTCGATAATACTTCTAATGTTACCTGCAACAATTTTCTTTTTATTTTTTTAAATTTACTTATTACACCTTCTAAACATCTTTTTCTAAATTATTTGTTTTGAATTTTACAACTTTTTTTTCTTCTTAATGCCACAGCAAATTTAAAATTATTATTTGATTACTCGACGTATGTCAGCGATTAGTTCTCTGGCTGACACACTTACTTTACGTTAAGTTGAAGTTAGTTTAACTTCTCACATGGAAACTTACACTTAATGTCATCCTTACAGTTAATTTTAACGGAGAATGGGGTACTTACTTTTATATTACTGGAAGAATAACACACTCGTGAGACATTTCATATTTAGGAAATATGGAAACACCTCATTCATGGGGTGATTTTTCAAAGGTTTGATTCAAAATGTGTAGATTCTACGAAAAGGCTATACATATTCTGTTAAGGTATTCTGAGAATACCAGATTGGAAATGCGGGTTCTGGCTATGCAGAAGGGCTTGAAAATATTGTCTTAAAAATGTATTTCAGTCTTAAGCAACACCTTGATTACACATCACGCAATTTCTTTTGAAGGCGGTCGCAATAAGGGCGACACTGACACACGCATCAAGCGCCCCGTCGTCGCTACGCGCAAAGCTCTGGACTGGCGCGCGGTGTTGTGCTAAGTGTACCTACGAGACGCTACGCCTTAGTCTCGGTTAAGCTGACTGCTGTCGAAGTAAGAATGTTTTTAAATACGCACTTCGCAATATAAGACACGTAAGTTAATAAATATTTTCAAGTTTTTGCAGCTTTACTTTTTTTGTTTCACGTGGAACTTGTTTCATTGCGATTGTTTATACCATAATTAAGTATCAATAAATGCACTAACAAACATTGTTTTTATCTCAAATGTAACAACTATAAACAAATTCTCGAGCTGTATTCAATAAAATGACCCGATTATTCTACAGCCAAACCACACAAATCCCAAAACTGGACAAATTTGATTTTGTTGCAGCTAGATTCTGTAATAATAAACACATCAGACTGTTCCAGCTAGTTCGACTCAACCTTGATATTTATATCATTTACGGTAAATACATCGATTAGTTAAAAGTACTTGTAAAACCGTTGCGTGTACTAAATACTCGTAGATGGCGCTGGAACCACCAAATAAGTGTTCGCCTGAATAAATTATTTTTAAATGATTTAGTTGGTTCAATGGAACGAGTACAAATGTCTGAAACAGTGGCAGATTAGTTGAGTCAACAAAATATTAATGCTCAGTGTAAACAAATACTTCTCAAGTCGACTTTTTTTTTCTCTTGTTTGAATGATTCTTTAAACGGGGGTAATTGATCGTTTGAACAATTACGAACACACGCCATTGCAAACACTTCGCTGTAGTCTCGGAAAACCTACCAGGTAAAATGAAATAACTTAGTCTGTAGATGTCTCACGAACTGTGTCGCTGAAGACTGGAACAGATTTCAGATCCCGAAACGCCCGCCGCACCTGTCGTCATCAATGGAAACTTGCTGTTTTTAATCTGTATTGTGGTTGTCTCGTCCATATTGATATTCGTTCTAGCCATTGAGTTCATTTGTGCTGTCTTCGTTATTCGTTCAGTATTTTGCGATAATACTCATTTCCATACTTGCCTGTTTGGCCACCAATTCTGGCTGCGTTGTGTAGTTTTTCTGGTGTTAAACGGACTACATTCCTGTTCGGAATTATATGTACGTTACATTTTGGTTGTGTTGTGTCGTCCTGCCTTCTTTTTTCTGACTTAATTAATTCTTTGAATTATATGTTCGTTACGTATTTGTTCACAACAGTTAACTCAGTTTCTTTCATTGCTATTTATTTTATCTGTGTTTTTTAATGTTAAATATTTATTTTAATCTGGGTTATTTTATTTTACTTGTCCATAATTGTTCAAAGAATAAAATTCATATTGTATCTGCAGCTGTTTTACTCTCAGTTCATGTCACGTGTCCGCCACCATTTTCTTCGCAAGGATATTTGCTTTTGATAAGGGGCCACTTCAACCCCCCCCCTCCCCGGGTCCCTTCACTAGAGGCCTACGGTAGCAAGTGTGTGGTCTCATGAAAACTGGTCATTTATCTTGTGACCTAGAGCTCCGTATTGATCAACGAAATGGCGTTCTTATCACCATCACAGCATATGTTCCATGGCGTGTAACTCAGTGTACGGGACTGTGGTAAGTAATGTGAGCGTTCAGTAGTTTATGACTGACCGACTGGTTGAGAGTCGTAAATAATGTGTACTATAATTAGACTGTCCCCTTAATTCCTTACGCAGTTAGGCACTTCAGTAACTATGAAAACTTAATCACGGTATTTTATGGCAAAACTTTCACCGTTCTGTAAATAACTCAGATTACAACAGTTCCGTATTTTATATATAAACAAAGGAATTTTAAACAGTTGTTTAAAAAAATTAATATTGCTCACGAGCTAGTGTCATATGCAGCATCTCCAGTAGATCAGATACAGATATATAATATACAGACTATTTACCTACTAGTTCCAGCCGTTGAGTGAATATGGGATATGGTGCGTATGTCAGCTGCGCAGTACTTTCTCTGTGCTCGTTAATGAACTGCTTTTCTTTCTACGGAACTGTCAAAACCACACGGGTTTGACTAAGGTTAGTACATTGTTTACTAAATTACTTTGACGTGCTTTGATTAAGTTATGGTAGAGTGTGAACAAATTAATTAAATTCAATCATATTATGTGTGCGTTTTTATTAAAGAATGTCATATTCAAAGTGACGTAATAGACAAGTGAAACATAACACTCCAGGTGTTGATATAGGAACAAAACACAATTCAGCAGGACATTAAAAAAAAAAAAAAAAAAAAAGCCTCAAACAACAAACACACGTAAATTGTGACAAAAGAAAAGTTGATAATTAAATAATATTTATTATTTACTCAGTGATGTTGGTGCAGGACTGTGCATGCGCTATCCATAAAAAAAATACTGGAAGGTTTTATGTAAAATAATTTATATTCAAAATAAAAAATCTGCTTGGTTATAAAATTATGCAAATCATATTAAAAATGGTTTAAAATGTGCCCGTATTAATAAATTACCTGGTAAATCACTTAAATAATTACTGTTCAAAGTTTGGAAAATGCTAAACAAAAGAAAAGAAATGTCAGTTAGATTTAACTGTAAAACCTTTCTTACTGTTCGCCGCAGGTGCTCAGTGATTCAACATAATAAACTAATCGGGGCTATGGGCATATAAACGTGTCACACACACAAATACATTTAACTACTTCTCCCTTTCGTACAGTCTCTCCAATTGTTATACGAACGGGATAGGAAAAAAAAAAAACCAGTTCCTTACCGGAATACTGGATAAGAAGGAATTTATTTTATTTAGACTTGAACAAAATTAATTCCAAATGCCGCAAGTGGGCATAATTATGTAAATACGTCAGTGTGGTGCAACTTCCACACACAATACTGTGCAATTTCATAATTTTATGTGTAAATCGTAGTGTGGAGCGACACACATAAAGTCCGCTCACTGTGACGTAGAACATTCTGCCCGTGCATTCGAAAAGCTGTTCAAACGTCACGTGAGACAAATTTAATAAATCGTGCACGCAAGCGTTACAAATTTAATGACATTAAAAATAAATAACATCAAAACAAGTTTCGCTCACATACAATTCATCGCAGACGTAAATAAAATTAAATTCTGAGCACTTGACACTCGGCCGAACCTCATCAACTAATATTCAGACATTAACAAAATAATGAAAAAAAAAAATACCTAGGTTAGCCATTACATTCCATCAATCATCTTTTTTAAAGTAGCAAAACAACCCTGTATTCAAAATTAGAGCACCATTCCCGTATCTAACTTTAATGAAAAACATACCTTAAGTCACAAAATTACAGAACCCATTCCAAAATATAAACAAACATAAAATAAATACTAAAAATAATAAAATTATACTCTCTACAGATATGAGCTGTTGTAATGTTATAACGAAACTACTGTAGTTTAGCAAAAATGTTAACGTTTCGTAAATGCGCTGGTTTGAGATTAAAACAAAAATGTAAAAAAAAGAGTCGCATTTTTGTTGGAGACACGAGAATTTGATAGTTGTTTTGGCAATTCTCGAGTCGATGTCGGCAACGTGCTGAGAATCCAGTTATAGTTTCTGGTGTTGCAAGTAAGAATTTTTTCGACCAGTGCTTTACTTAAATTGACAAAAAACTTGTTTCGTTGTCACAGCCAATAACCAGCAGGCTGTGTGTATAGTGATCGGTGATATGAACCAGTCACAACGCATAGCAGTGGCAAGGTTTACTGATCAGTTACCCTCAGGGAAGATCATTGGGCACTGAGCCTCGCAGAATACAGTACCGGTCAAATATAATATCCCTGTGAAACATGTAGTTAATTGTCTACAATGGGCATGAACGGGTTAACGCACGATTGCACCTCACAAAACGTAGATTTATAAGGTGTTCAGCATGTTTTGTTTTTTGCCGGAGAACGTCGGGCGTATGAGCTTTTTCTGACGCTAAGCCACTATTACCTACCTATATTCTGTACCATATGAGGAGGCCACTTTTTGACAGCTTGGCGAAAGTAGCGCCACTNTGACAGCTTGGTGAAAGTAGCGCCACTGTTTACATCTGACTACGTATCCTTCCGCCTTCAGCTGGTCCGTCAAGTCGGGGCTGTATTTTTTATCAACACGCTGTCAGCTAATCCACTTCTCATTGTACTGTAATGCTAAACAAATTTGAAGATATTTTAAGACTGACATCTGTCTAAAAAAAATGTGTAGGTTATAAAAGTAAAAATATAAAATGTTGCAAATAATTAAATATTGGCTAACTCTTTTTATATTGTACATTTCATTTTGAACACCTGTACATGACTACGTTATCACGAAGTTTAGTTTTTAACACTAACAACCATTGTTTTGTGACCTTGTAAAATAAAATGTATTAATAAATCTAAGAACTCTTTCTTATCCGCGTATTTTCTGCTTTTCTGATGTGCATCGGCAGTGCACTCGAATAGCCAACGTAATTTTAACTTTTGTTCGTTCGTGCATCAGCTGATACAGGATTTTGTAAATGACTTTATTTGTTTCGTATACATTAAGTTGCCACTCACTGACTGTCAGAAAGTGGCCTTCTTATACCGTATGGACCATACCTACCTACATATCTTCCGCCAGACTGAGAACCAAGTCACGATTGTGCGCTATTCCGGCAGCAACGTGATGCAGCGTGTGGGGTAAAGTCTACTCGATGTTTCTTCACACTTCTTAAATGAAACCTTTGTAAAATCACCCTATGCACGACTTGTTTGTCCATTTACTAAAGGTATCTTAGTTCGCAAGCGTTAAATGTTCCTGTTGAAACAAAAATATTTTCGTCTAGGTTTGATTAGACTTTTACTTTAATTTTATATGTTTTATATCATGAAATAATACTTAAAACGATTAAAGACAGTAAGAAACATATCTCATGAAAATTATTATTAAACTGAGTGCGCACGAATGCGGTGCGTTGTCCCTGTAATTTTCTATAGTTGGCTAGCCTTTATTTGCATGAGGTGGAGGTATAGGCTGGACTTCAGCAGGGCTTCACAAAAGTTGGAAATTACCATCAATTGACTTAACTGTTTCTTCACTCTCCAGCCGAGCAAGAAGGTCGTAAAAAATGCTGGGCCGAGCGCTGTAACCCGATTACTCTTCGCCAGCCTTCGGTATCAATTTTAAGGCTGGACTCTTTCAAGTAACATGACACTAACGTGGCTCCAGGAACTGTGATGTATGCTGAAACACACTAAAATATAAAGCTCCCCCTATTCAATTCTCTGTAATTGTCATGGACTTTTCGTTAATGGTTGATTTATCTTATAGAAATAANTCAGCAGGGCTTCACAAAAGTTGGAAATTACCATCAATTGACTTAACTGTTTCTTCACTCTCCAGCCGAGCAAGAAGGTCGTAAAAAATGCTGGGCCGAGCGCTGTAACCCGATTACTCTTCGCCAGCCTTCGGTATCAATTTTAAGGCTGGACTCTTTCAAGTAACATGACACTAACGTGGCTCCAGGAACTGTGATGTATGCTGAAACACACTAAAATATAAAGCTCCCCCCTATTCAATTCTCTGTAATTGTCATGGACTTTTCGTTAATGGTTGATTTATCTTATAGAAATCATTCCATCCCATTCCAATTACACATTACTTGCTCTGCCAGTTAACTCATACGCTTGCTCCTACTTTAACACGTGTGGCTTGAGTTAAATGCAAACAATAAAACTATCATAAATTTAAACGAGCATATTCCTCCTGCTCGCAAAAAGGTTTAGCGTATTCCCCGTTCACCAACGAATGTGTAATATTTTATGTTTCTAGTAGGTGCGTGTCGTACCTACGTTGTGTGATTAATGGGAACTTTGACGTCTTTCCCTCCAGCGACATGCGTGCTGCTTAAACACGGTAGGTTCAACCTCAGGCCTTAAAAACAGCAGCTATTGAGGAATGGGCCAATTTGCCTCGGGAAATGCTTAATGATCTTGTTGTTGGCATGCCTCGTCGGATACAGGCGTGCCTCAGGAATCG
The DNA here is from genome assembly GCA_002778355.1 of Clitarchus hookeri. NCBI lineage: Eukaryota > Metazoa > Arthropoda > Insecta > Phasmatodea > Phasmatidae > Clitarchus > Clitarchus hookeri. The sequence continues at coordinate 17,006 of NQII01003587.1, forward strand.
TGGAGGTCCTACACGTTATCGGAGTTTGTCAATACATCTTCGAAGACTGTTTTTGTTACGTTGTTGTTCAGTTTAAGCCGTTTGTTTGGCTCATATTGGGATGAATGTAAAAGAGTATTGTGTTTTTTTTTTACTTTACGCGTTATTAGGAGTACAGCATGAAATGTAAACTACTTTTATTCAATATAAAANACACGTGTGGCTTGAGTTAAATGCAAACAATAAAACTATCATAAATTTAAACGAGCATATTCCTCCTGCTCGCAAAAAGGTTTAGCGTATTCCCCGTTCGCCAACGAATGTGTAATATTTTATGTTTCTAGTAGGTGCGTGTCGCACCTACGTTGTGTGATTAATGGGAACTCTTGACGTCTTTCCCTCCAGCGACATGCGTGCTGCTTAAACACGGTAGGTTCAACCTCAGCCCTTAAAAACAGCAGCTATTGAGGAATGGGCCAATTTGCCTCGGGAAATGCTTAATGATCTTGTTGTTGGCATGCCTCGTCGGATACAGGCGTGCCTCAGGAATCGTGGAGGTCCTACACGTTATCGGAGTTTGTCAATACATCTTCGAAGACTGTTTTTGTTACGTTGTTGTTCAGTTTAAGCCGTTTGTTTAGCTCATATTGGGATAAATGTAAAAGAGTATTGTGTTTTTTTTTTTTACTTTACGCGTTATTAGGAGTACAGCATGAAATGTAAACTACTTTTATTCAATATAACATCCTGGATTCTGATATATGTTAAACTTTTTGTGAGCAGTATAACAATTAATGAAACCATAACAACACGCACGTGCGTGGAACCTGCGTCAAATGCACGGCTGGTTATGTCCATCGAATAAGGTAAGGAATAACCGCGGCTGGCGTAGTGGCTACCGCCTGCACACTGTCGTAATGGGGCTTGTGCAACTTTAAGCACGGAGTTCAGCAGGAATTATTGATAGTGTGTGCAGAGCTTAAGATAAATGTAGGAGGTTGTGTGGGACGGAGCTCCCTCTCGGGAAGTAGATCCAGCTTATGACTAAATTGTTAGACGCAGTTGCTTTTAGAAGACGTCCTAAACGTAGTACTAATGTGTGTGAGCAGTTACAGCCGTGTATAAAGTACTACCATTATATGCCATATGCTCGTTTTAAGTTGTCTTATGGATGTTTCTTTAAATTATGCGTCAGGGAAAAGGAAAACGGAATTAATAAACATTCTAAGAAATAGTTCGCAGATTTGAGAAATCAGTGTACATGCGAATCGAGAAAGCACGAATGATAAAGAATGTACAGGATGAATAAAAAGAAAACCCGAACTTTGAAGGTCTATAATATCAAAACCAAACAACATACAACCTTTATTGATCAATAAAATGAACCGCGGAACCATAAAGTTTGTTCACCATACATTCACAAATGTTCAATGTGACCACCACGTGCGGCCCGAACGACATCTACGTGATAATCAAACTCGTTCCACGCTCTTGTCAGCATGTCCGGTGTCACGGTTTGGATGGTGTTCGTAACTCTCGGTTTGAGGTGGCGAGGGGGTAGCGAGCTCGCATTCTACACGTCAATGTGAAGGGGATGGTCTGATGTTTCCTTTATGGTGCGCCACCCCATTGGCACCTAGCTGTTCGCGGATACCTGAACGAGACGTTGCCGCAACGCTTGATTGGTCGAGGAGCAGCTGGTGACCAGGCTCTTCATCACTGGCCCTCAAGAAGCCCGGATCTTACCCCTTGCGATTTTTTTCAATGGGGGTACATAAACGATGAAGTGTTTCGTCCACAATTGCTGGCTAACATTGATGACCTCAAAACTANCATAAACGATGAAGTGTTTCGTCCACAATTGCTGGCTAACATTGATGACCTCAAAACTAGAATTACGGACGCCATCCAAACCGTAACACCGGACATGCTGACAAGAGTGTGGAACGAGTTTGACTATCGCGTAGATGTCGTTCGGCCCGCTCGTCGTGTTCACATTGTACATTCATGAATGTATGGTAAATAAATTTCACGGTTCTACGTTTCATTTGATTGGTCAATCAAGGTTGTAGGTTGTTTGGTTTTGATATTATAGACCTTCAAATTTGGGGTATTCTCTTATATACTCAGCCTGTATTTTTCATACATTCATATTGACTTTCCTACATTAGTTTAGGAAACGGTGAGATGCTTAGTAAAGTTCCCAGCTTTGCATATAGCAGACATGCTCAACATTCCTATTGGCTACACGCTGTTAATTAAGCACTTTTGAAATCAACCGTTGAAAAATGTCTCTGCTCTTACCTGCATATTATATTTTAAGGAGTACACTCAACTGAAATGCGCACATTAAAGTTGTTAACGACGAGGCGAACGAAGTTCCATAGCGTTAAATTAAGTGCTTGGTAAACATTCGTAAATACTAAAAAAAAAATTTCTCTTTTGTTTTTAATGCATAAAAGTGTAAGAATGAGCGAATGTGTAAATATTTACTTATATTATGTCACAGTTTAGTTTTACCGACCCACGAATAAAGTGATGAGGCCAATGGTAATGTTAATTGTCCATATGGTGAAAGAATACGCAATCTGCTTGTAAGCAGATCTGAAGCAGGGCTTTTAAAAGCGCTCAGTTTACAGTGAACAGTTCATATATGTGCAGCCTGATATATGGTAAATTTTTCATAACTTCCATTACAGTTTCGGAAGTTTATTGAAAAAAAAAACACTAGAGGGCGGTTTAACACGTTGCCCTTTCGTCTTGAAAAAGCCTTATCGGAAATGTTATGGTAGGTGTCTTCTTATGTTTACATACAATGAGGTATATAAACTCGTTTTATTTCTACCGAAAAGAAGAATAGTGATGCAAATAAATAATACTGCTTATTTGAATGAGTGCACCGCGTTGTAATTCATTTCTAAATTATTTATATGTTTTAAAATATAATATCCCTAGTGTACCCTTTTCTTGCCTATCTCAGCCCGTTTTTACTGCTACTTATTCCATACTATAGTTCATATTCACCGTGACTACTTATATTAAAATCTTTGTCAAGACCTGAGAAATAATTCTATTTAAAACATGTTTTTCCAATGCGTTGCTCGAGTAGGTAGCATAGAACTAACCGAGCTGGAAAGAGACAAGTAGGAGAGATTTGCGTGGTTCACGCGTACCGAGTTTCGACAGACAAAACTTGCGTCGTTGATATGAAAGGAAGTGCATTCAGAGCTCATTTCAGTTTCTGTCTTATTGTCAAAGAACTTTACGGAAGGAGGATTGTTCGGTTTGATTATTTGTTAAGAAATTTGTGTGTGTAGAGTTCTAAGGATTAAAACGCCTTATTTCGCGCTAAGTAATGCNCGCGTACCGAGTTTCGACAGACAAAACTTGCGTCGTTGATATGAAAGGAAGTGCATTCAGAGCTCATTTCAGTTTCGGTCTTATTGTCAAAGAACTTTACGAAAGGAGGATTGTTCGGTTTGATTATTTGTTAAGAAAATTTGTGTGTGTAGAGTTCTAAGGATTAAAACGCCTTATTTCGCGCTAAGTAATGCTGATGCATCACTTAAAATAAAAGTTAGTTACCTACGAAAATATGTGCGTGTCGAATAAATTTTTGCAATCTTAGAGCCACAACATATGAAACTGGATTATTTTTCCCAGCATTGTGAACACAAACATTGTCCTGCAAGAGCCTTGGTTATTCATATTGACGTGAGTTTAATTTACATAGTAAATTGCTTTTTGTAGATAATAGAAGTTACTGCGTCTTACTGCAGCCCATCCTCCAGAATGACTAAGCAGTCTCACAGATTAAACTACGTCGTTGCAAGTTGCGCAGTTCGACCTCGTAATTATTTACTGGAATTGAAACGTCGGCAGTAATAAGAGCGCTTTTTTTTTTTTTTTTTTTTTTTTTTAGTCATGCACAAAATGCGAACAAAGATTTAAATTTCCAGAGTGGTCGCATGACACCGATGATGATTGGCAGTAAATAGCCCATACTGACCGGGAAGGTGAAACGACACTGCAGCAGAACACGCAACATCAACGCAATACCTTGTAAACAATAAACCATGTGGTATATTCACGGTTACTTCCAACTTTTCTGAAGCCCCTGCTAAAGTTCTACTTCCAGGTTATATTCCTCTGCCTCGCGCAAATAAAGGTTGACCAAGTCTACACAATTGCACCAAAGTATCAACGCTCCGCATTCATGCGCACTCAGTGCATTAATATTATACATATGAACTACTTATTACTAATCGTTGTCAACACAATTTTTTCTTCCAGTTTTTATTCGTATACATTGTAAACGACATAATGTAATTTATAGAAAGAATATAAGTAAAAGCTTAATTTTAACCGAAAATAAGGCACTTTTATTTTAACACAAGTATAAAACGTTTGTGATACATGGCATATTTAGGAAATAACCGAACACGTCTTATACATCGAGCAAGTTTTCAAAGGTTTAATTCAGAACGTGTAAGAAAACCGCGAATACACAATAGAGGTTAGGGAAAACGGAAAATATTCTGCCAACCTCAGAAATCGGAATATCTGCTTCAAACTTCGAGGGCGTGTTCAGGAAATCATAGCGGGTTATGTAAAGCATTCTCCGTAGTAAGGGCACGAGCCCATGCGTCCTTATTATAGCCATGGCTTAAACTGCACGAGGCGAAACGAAGCGAGACTCGAATCAACGCTGAACGAGGTCATTAAAGTTTACAGGATTTTGTAAGTCAATATTAAAAACAAGGCAGTGCTAGATAAAGGTTTTTTTTGCCCGTTTTGAGCAAATAATTTGTAATTGTGAATAATTTTCTATCGAGATATTTCATCTTAATATTATAGGCATTAGGCCTGTTCCATTTAAGGATATTATATACAGACTTTTACGTCTGTGCCCTTAAAGTTTTCGTACTTCTCGGGGTCTCTCATATATCACTTCTTTTTATAGACTGTCACGGTGAACTGAGTAGTTCTGAAAGTCCTGCCTAGTTTCTACACGTACGCACACTTTGCATTCTTCTACTATCGGGGAAATTAACTTTGCCACGGGTCTGGTCACTTCATCCATGCGTGGGTAAAGTGGTACAGCAAAATTGTTAGAGAAGTAAATATTTTAAAAGTTTTTTTCATAATTAAACTTACATGCATTTAAAACTCAGAAAGAAAGCATTATTTTCAGCTTTCATAAATTATGTTTATCTATCGCTTATAANACTTACATGCATTTAAAACTCAGAAAGAAAGCATTATTTTCAGCTTTCATAAATTATGTTTATCTATCGCTTATACTTAAACGTAAGGCAAGTAACTACCTTCCCTCAGTTGTTAATCAAACTTACTGGTTGCATGACAGTCAGTGTGTCGCATAAAAATTAAATTGGCAAGTGGGGGTAGTGACATTTTTCAAACGTTGATTTCAAAATTGCTCTGTTAACCGTGAACAGCCCATACTACAGATTGGCCCAATAAAGTGTTACTCGTCCATAGATTGTCTATAATTCAGTGCTGTTGATTGCTTTTCATGTCCTCCCGTGACTCTTGTACGTTCATTTTATTCATGTTATTGTACCCTTCGTTAATATCGTTCATTTACGCCATTACACGTGCACCTTTTGTTAACAAACACTGCATCATTGCCATTCCACAGGCGAGTACATTTTATTGGGAAAGCCTGTATATTATCTTAAATCATATAAATACGCCGATTTCACCCTTCCACGCAGTTATCCATTCAGTGATAGATCTGCCTGACAATATTATCTTATATTCTCGTTTCTTTCTCTATCCAGCAGTTTTTTTTTTTTTTTTTTTNCAAACACTGCATCATTGCCATTCCACAGGCGAGTACATTTTATTGGGAAAGCCTGTATATTATCTTAAATCATATAAATACGCCGATTTCACCCTTCCACGCAGTTATCCATTCAGTGATAGATCTGCCTGACAATATTATCTTATATTCTCGTTTCTTTCTCTATCCAGCAGTTTTTTTTTTTTTTTTAGAAATTTTTTCTCAGTATTTGCATGTATGCAACCGCCAGTTGTTGAATTTTCTTTGTTTTACTTCCGGTTTCCGCTGCGTTGCGAATTTTGGTCTTACCACTCTTATTTATTGAACCACATTGGGTAGTCGAGAATATTTTTTACTTGTTTCTTTCTCTGACGATGAGTGTGCGAAAGCCGAAAGTATTAATAATACATTTTTCCAATCACAACTGTGTTAAAATATCCTAAATGTGTTTTTTTTCGGCGATGGTGAACGAGAATACTGCGCCTTATGCGATAAACCATGCCCTATTTGTATCTTCATCGTGAGACTTTATAGATGAGGTAGACGATTTTCGTCTTGTATGCATACCACCAACATTGATTCACANGTATCTTCATCGTGAGACTTTATAGATGAGGTAGACGATTTTCGTCTTGTATGCATACCACCAACATTGATTCACACACCGCTAGTACAACTGTCAGTCACGTGGTAAACAGTAATGCACGTGCTATGTTTACGTTTTGTTTCTAACAGACCAACCTTTTAAAATTAATATAATATTTTGATGTCATTATATTATAGTTGTATCAAAACTAGGCGAGTGTAGGTGTAAGAATGTTTCCAAGCATTTAATTCCATACACCGTGTTCTAACCTCAAAAAAATTTCCATTTTTGTTTTAATAGTACTGCTGGCAAAAAAAAAAAAAAAAGGAGCCCAGTGTCGGAACACAAAGATTGTTACTGCGTAATTGACATGCGCACTCTACCACTTGTTCCTTCTGCTACAGCCCTATTTATTTGGGGCCACAGTGGCTGAGCGGTTAGACTGCTCGCCTCATCCCAAGGTGAATCAGGTTCGATCCCCTGCTGGTTCACTCCGGTGCTTTTGCAAGTGGGAATCGTGCCGCTCTTGCATTCCGGCGCTGCTCCATACTCACCTCACCTCACTTCACCCTCATCGGCTATGAATACCTCTGTTAAGAGCCGCCCAAATCTCTCCATGCCACTCTTTTTCCACGTGATCAGGCGCCACTGATGTGGCGCCTATAGGCGCCTCTACTAAACTTCGCTACAGACTCACCTTAAATTAAATTTTCGGCCCACCGCTTAATAGATTGCGGATGCAAGCAACACGACGAGAACACTACACGCCGATTCAAAAATCTTGAGCGTAAAGTGCGATGGCGCAATTGCGCGTGTCAGTGCAGTCCTTATCGCTCCATTGCTTCCAGGCCTCAATCGCGAAAATATCGGCAAGTAGATTACCGCTTTATCGAGTCCCCGTGTCCTCGATCCAGGGCATGTTGCACGTGAAACTTACTTACGGGCTGTGNGTAGATTACCGCTTTATCGAGTCCCCGTGTCCTCGATCCAGGGCATGTTGCACGTGAAACTTACTTACGGGCTGTGATGCACGCAGCGAGAAGGTGATTTGAGCGACTTTATCGCCAGTAATCTGATTTGCGGAAGTTCCTGCACCTCTCGTTTATGATTAGTAATGTNTAGATTACCGCTTTATCGAGTCCCCGTGTCCTCGATCCAGGGCATGTTGCACGTGAAACTTACTTACGGGCTGTGCTGCACGCAGCGAGAAATCCGTGCCCGGTGATTTGAGCGACTTTATCGCCAGTAATCTGATTTGCGGAAGTTCCTGCACCTCTCGTTTATGATTAGTAATGTTAGTAAAAGCTGTTGACGATAATGCGAGCACTTTTGAAATCAACCTTAGAAAAAAGGCACTACTTCTACCTGTATATACAGGATTATTCTAAAATCATGGGATAAACATTGAGGAGTGGTAGAGTTCACTAAAACAAACAATTATTGTATAGGAATATATGGGCGGGAGTGACGCGTTGAGGCACAAACACAAAACTAACACATGAAATGCAACACAGTGTTTATTTACAATGTCGTCACTAAATGCTTTTTTACAGCAATGTTTATAATAATTGCTCAAAATTGCTACCACCGACAGCAATGCAAGCTTGGTAGCGTCGTTGGAGTGATTGGCGAACAGATTCAAATACGCCGGGTATTTCACGCACGCACAGGATAGTCGAGCAATGAGGTCTTTAATGGGATCAACTGGAGTCTCGTAAGTGAGGGCTTTCAAATGCCCCCATAGGAAAAAATCGAGACTCGATCAATCTGGCGATCGTGGTGGCCGTTAATGTGTTATGTTTTTGTGTTTGTGCCTCAACGCGTCACACCCACCCATATATTCCTATACAATAATTGTTTGTTTTAGTGAGCTCTACCACCCCTCAATGTTTGTCCCATGATTTTAGAATCACTCTGCATATTGACGGGCACACCGAGTGACATACACCCAGAAAAGTTGGTAGCGATGGAGGTAAAGTAGTTCTACATCTTAACTCGGCTCTCGAGACCTCGATGTTAAGAGCCGCCCAAATATCTTCGTTCACTCTGTGTTAATGTCGAATAAAAAAGTGTTCGGTAACTATTTGCGATAACTTAAATTACTTCTTTCGCTCTCTGTTATTCTAATGCATCAAAGTGTAAAAATAAGGAGATTTGTAAAATATTTACTTGTCTAATAATTTTACGGGTTCACTTGACCGACGCATGAATAAAGTGCTGCCCATGGCAATGTTAATTTTACATGAGGCGGAACAGGCAATTCAATTGGTTGCACGCCATCTTACGGTACTGGGTGTTCTGGTTTCGAGTTCCGGGTAAGGCACGTGTGTGTGTTTGTAACTGTCTCGCAAGTATTTCACTTGTTTCTGGTTCCATGTCTAGTGATATCGCTCTCGACGAAACTTCATGGCTCACTCCACTTACCTTCTGACATTTGTAGCAAAATTAATTGCGTCAACGTAGAGGAAAGTAGGCTCATTAGTTATATCGGCAACTTCTCGTTGTGATCCACTCATGGTTACTTCCAACTTTTCCGAAGCCCTGCTAATGTTCTACTTCCAAGGTATTACTCCGCCTCATGCAATCAAAGCTTAACCGAGTCTAGAAAAATTACATCGAAGGGACAAATCACTGCATTCGTGCGCACTCGGTGAAATAATACAATAATACAACAATAAAACAGTTTCTTACTAGGCGTTACCAACACACCTATTTTCTCCCTGTTTTTAATCGTGTAAATTATAAATAAAATTCTATTATTTGTAATTCAAATACAAGTAATAGTTAAATTAAATGAATAAAACAAAAGGTGTTTTTGTGTTAACAGAAGAGTAAAACGCTTGCGACACATGCCATATTTACGAAACAATCATGTTTTTCATGTGGTAATTTTTCAGAGGATTGATTAAAAAGTGTGAAGAAACCGCTAAAACATATGGTGGAAAAATATAAAATGAGCAGAAAAGTTAGTTCCAGGCAAGGCATTAAAGAATATTCAGTTAACCTTGGACACGCTGTACACTGCACAGGATCTGCGGGAGGAACACAGACAGATATGAGGCTCCTTCCTCGCGTGTGTGTGTGTGAGAGGTAGTGTGCAGTTCAATAGGAAGTGACGTCACATCACCAATCAGCCCTTTGCCACCTCCGCGGTGACGTCACATGCTCTGACATGGTCCTATTCGACCGCGGACGGGGCTGGGGTTATCTCTCGCCGCACAGGGTGGTTGTTCTCACCTCGCCGACATGAGGAAATTTGCCTCCTTCGTGTCCCCTTAATTAATGCTGGTTTCGGGACAACCGAAGTGTGCATGAGGAAAACCATTCCTCATACTTTAGTGTGATTACTGACCGACACATAAGCAGTAAAGTTCTAAAAAAAAAGTACTTGATGTCCAACAAGTGCCAATTTTCTTTTCTAGATTTTGAGGATATCTTATGGTTTCGTGACACACCAATTGTAACTTAACAAAAATAACTAATAATTTGAAAAATAAAATTTGTCACTTATTTTTAACGTAAATTAAACTTTTAAATTAAAACACTGATTCTTATAATCTTAAAAAGCTCTCTCGACAAAAAGTTTGGTTTCAGTTAACGTGAGTGAGTGAAGATATTTGGGCGGCTCTTAACATCTCGAGGTCTTGTGAGCCGATGGGGGGTGAAGCGAGATGAGTATGAAGCAGCGCCGGAATGAAAGGGCGAGGAAANTCTTAACATCTCGAGGTCTTGTGAGCCGATGGGGGGTGAAGCGAGATGAGTATGAAGCAGCGCCGGAATGAAAGGGCGAGGAAAACCCTGAGAAAAACCGCTGATCAGCGGCATCGTTCGGCACTATTCCCACATGCAAAAATCCGGGAAGGGAATCGAACCCGGATAGCTTAGGTAGGAGGCTAGTAATCTGACCACCAGAACACCGCGGCTCCTTCCAGCTAAAGTTTGTGTTCCACAGGAAGCTTATATTTTACCGGTACTGTTCACTGGGAGGCTTAGTATCCAATGGTATTTATAGCAAATAGAATAGAGAGAAACTAAGTAATTTAACTCTGAATTAGTTATGAGTGATATTAATTTTTTCTGAGTTGCCGGAGCATCAATATTCACAAAAATGAATAATATCGCTTGTAGGGACAATTCATGGACATATTATATACCGGATTGTTTTGAACAACCCCGAAAAACTCCCGAAAGTTATTCCTCACCAAAATATAAGACTTAAATGTATGTAAATTTCCCCCCTAAAGGGATTTTTAAGGGAGCTGTGAGTGTCTAAAAAATCGTAATTTAAATACATTANTGTATGTAAATTTCCCCCCTAAAGGGATTTTTAAGGGAGCTGTGAGTGTCTAAAAAATCGTAATTTAAATACATTATTTATTATTGTGTGTTGCCTATCTGTCAGGCATCACACATTCTGATTATTGAGGAAGTACACAAAAAATAAAATTAAAATTATTTTTTCTTTTGAACAACTGCTATTTATTTATCTCTTTCTCTTCTCTTTCTCTCTTTAACTTTATCTTTTTCTCTCTCTCTATCTTTCTCTTTATTTCTCTTTCTTTCTCTTTTTAATTCTTTTTCTTATTCTCTCTCTGTTTATCTTTCTCTCTCTCTCTTTATCGCTCTCTATTTCTCTCTCTCTCTTTCTCGCTCTCTCTCTCTTTATCGCTCTCTCTCTTTATCGCTCTCTCTTTATCGCTCTCTCTCTTTATCGCTCTCTATTTCTCTCTCTCTCTTTCTCTCTCTCTCTTTCTCTCTATCTTTCTTTCTCTCTATCTTTCTTTCTCTCTCTTCCTCTCTTTCTCTCTTTTTCTCTCTTTCTCTCTCTTTCTCTCCCTTTCTCTCTCTTTCTCTCTCTTTATCTCTCTTTATCTCTCTTTCTTTCTCTCTTTCTTTCTCTCTTTCTCTCTCTCTCTCTATATAATATAAAAGTTTTTTTACACATTTAATTATGTTTTTGTTTAGGTAACTTTTGAGTATTATGTCATTGGTTTTTGACAAACTATAATCTCTCTTTTTTAAATATTAAATGCCCATGACTGTCTCGTCGGGTACCCGCGATCACTTCAATTGAAACTTTATATTTACTTTTAATTACTTTGAAAACAAATATAATTCCGTAGTTTAACAGTCCAAATTATTACATAAAAATCAACTGCCGTTGCGTCAGACAAAGTTCGGAGCACTCCCTCCCAAGAATTTACTGCGGTGCCGGCCGAAAGAAGTGGAATCCTGGTCGAACGACCATGCCGCGGTTGGGTGTGCGGCTCACGTCACATCAGGATGAAATGGCTGGCCACAAGATTAAACGACCATGCCGGGAACTGCTGAACATAAATTCAACACTAAAGTTTGAAAATGACCGTAATCACAAAATATGACCGTCGCAAATTAAATATCCGCAAACAAACTTACCCAAAAAGGCGGATAAAAACTATTTCTTCACAAGATGATGGATTCCATAAGTAAGTCTACTACAGGCTTTATGGCGAGAGAACGAAGGAAGTTTCCTGAGCGTAAATGTCTACACAGAGGTGACAAAAGTCATGGGATAGCAATATGCAAATATACAGATGGCAGTAGTATCAAGTACAAAATGTATACATGGGCAGTGCATTGGTTGGGCTTTCATTAGACAAGTGATTCATGTGAAAAGGTTTTTGACGCGATTATGGCCACACGACGGGAATTAACAGACTTTGAACGCGGAATGGTAGTTGGAGCTAGACGCATCGGACATTCAATTTCGGAAATGGTTAGGGAATTCAATTTCACGAGATCCACAGTGTCAAGAGTGTGCCGAGAATACTTAATTTCAGACATAACCTCCCACCATGGACAACGCAGTGGCCGACCGCCTGCACTTAATGACCGAGACCAACGACGTGTGCGCAGAATAGTCAGTGTTAACAGACAAGCAACACTGCGTGAAATAACAGCAGGAATCAATGTGGGACTTACGACGGACGTGTCCGTTAGGACAGTGCGGTGAACTTTGACTGTACTGGGCTATGCCAGCAGAAGACCGACTCGAGTGCCTTTTCTAACAGCACGACATCGCTTGCAGCGGCTCTCCTGGGCTCGTGACCATATCGGTTGAACCCTAGACGACAGGAAAACCGTGGCTCTGTCAGATGAGTCCCGATTTCAGTTGGTAAGAGCTGATGGTAGGNACCGTGGCTCTGTCAGATGAGTCCCGATTTCAGTTGGTAAGAGCTGATGGTAGGGTTCGAGTGTGGCGCAGACTCCACGAATTCATGGACCCAAGTTGTCAACAAGGAACTGTGCAAGCTGGTGGTGGCTCCATAATGGTGTGGGCTGTTTTTACATGGAATGGACTGGGTCCTCTGGTCCAACTGAACCTATAATTGACTGGAAAGGTTTATGTTCAGCTACTTGAAGACCACTTGCAGCCATTCATGGACTTCATTTACCCAAACAACGACGGAATTTTTATGGATGACAATGCGCCATGCCACTGGGCCACAACTGCTCGCAATTGGTTTGAAGAACATTCTGGACAATTCCAGCTAATGATTTGGCCACCAAGATCGCCCAGCATGAATCCCATCGAACATTTATGGGACGTAATTGAGAAGTCAATTCGTGCACAAACTCCTGCACCGGCAACACTTTCGCAAATATGGACGTCTGTAGAGGCAGTATGGCTCGATATCTTTGCCGGGGACTTCCAATGACTTGTTGAGTCCATGCCACGTCGAGTTACTGCACTTCGCCGGGCAAAATGAGTTTTGACACGATATTAGGAGGTACCCCATGACTTTTGTCGCCTCAGTGTATATACCAAGGTATATTCCGAGCTTCCTGGCCTCGCGCGACTAATCGATACATAAACNACTTTTGTCGCCTCAGTGTATATACCAAGGTATATTCCGAGCTTCCTGGCCTCGCGCGACTAATCGATACATAAACTGAAAGTCAGACATATAATAATTCACAAACGAAGTTTTTTAATTTTGATAATTGTAAATTAGGAGTTTACACAATATTATGTACGTAAATAATTAATAGACACGAAGGAAATTTTTTTTAACTAGAAACCTAAAGTATACAGATAAATATTTGAACATTACAACATTTTTTTTATGATAAAGTTTGTTTTACAACTTTAAAATGAATAAACAAAATATTAAGCAGAACTAGAGCATGTTCCAATGAATAGAAATATATTTGGAGAAACACCAAATAAATAAGAGAAGAATCAACAGAATTACGTGAGATAAAAAAAACAAGTACGAACTCAACTGGCACATCGCGTGACCTGAATATTCACCTGCGCCCTTTGTTTGGGTAGTCACAGAAGGCAGTGTTTGCTCACAAAGATCATTGAGTACTATTGAACCGTACCGGGGAAAAANTGGGGGGAAAAAAGGAGTTTCGACTTTAACGCTCACCACCGTAGACTATTTTTTACTTCTATCAAGACGACTTGGTCCCTCATTGTGAAATATGTTGTGACATCGTGGAAGATTAAATCTTTGACTTCCGATAGTCCATCGTTGTGGGTAGATAATAAAGAAGTCTTATTTATTTGTATCCATACACTAATCAGCGACCGTGGGTTTTTGAAAACACACGAGTGTCGTTTAATGCACTCATGATATATGGTTATTTATTAAAAATACTCCTACACATATCGACATCGACGTCACGAATTACTCCCATAGTTATAACTGGAAGTAAACTTTTACCACAGTCTCCCCCCCCCGTAAATTGCGGAATCACAAATAATATGAAAAATATTTGTACGAAAATTATATTTTTCTGTACGAATAGATTGACTATGTTGAACGAGGCGAAGATAACTCTATCAATAATAACACACAGTTATTTAGTCAATCAAACTATTAAGTTACTTGAATAATAGAAATGAAAAAAAAAAAATTAAAAAAAATGATTTCATGCCGCACACTTAAATTTACTTGATTTTAAGAAATGACAAAGTACGCTTATGACCTTATCCGTGGGGAGTGTCTGCTTCTCCAAAATATCTTGATATACTTCCCAAATCCTTCACGTAGTTTGTTTTTTAAATGCATAATATTTCAAGAATACTAGACTTTTTTTAATACTTCCGACGTAATTTTCAAAATGTCTGTCACACACATCTTTTAGTTCGAACATTATACATCCGGATCTAGTTTGCTTGTTTGCACTTATCTTNACTTTTGTCGCCTCAGTGTATATACCAAGGTATATTCCGAGCTTCCTGGCCTCGCGCGACTAATCGATACATAAATTGAAAGTCAGACATATAATAATTCACAAATGAGGTTTTTTAATTTTGATAATTGTAAATTAAGAGTTTACACAATATTATGTACGCAAATAATTAATAGACACGACGAAATTTTTTTAAAACTAGAAACGTAAAATATACAGAAAAATATTTGAACATTACAACATTTTTTTATGATAAAGTTTGTTTTACAACTTTAAAATGAATAAACAAAATATTAAGCAGAACTAAAGCATGTTCCAATGGATAAAAATAAATTTGGCGAAACACCAAATAAATAAGAGAAGAATCGACAGAATTACGTGAGATAAAAAAAACAAGTACGAACACAACTGGCACATCGCGTGACCTGAATATTCACCTGCGCCCTTTGTTTGGGTAGTCACAGAAGGCAGTGTTTGCTCACAAAGATCATTGAGTACTATTGAACCGTACCGGGGAAAAAAAAGTAGTTTCGACTTTAACGCTCACTACCGTAGACTATTTTTTACCTCTAGCAAGACGACTTGGTCCCTCATTGTGAAATATGTTGTGACATCGTGGAAGATTAAATCTTTGACTTCCGATAGTCCATCGTTGTGGGTAGATAATAAAGAAGTCTTATTTATTTGTATCCACACACTAATCAGCGACCGTGGGTTTTGAAAACACACGAGTGTTGTTTAATGCACTCGTGATATATGGTTATTTATTAAAAAATACTCCTACACATATCGACGTCACGAATTACTCCCATAGGTATAACTGGAAGTAAACTTTTACCACAGTCTCCCCCCCCCGTAAATTGCGGAATCACAAATAATATGAAAAATATTTGTACGAAAATTATATTTTTCTGTACGAATAGATTGACTATGTTGAACGAGACGAAGATAACTCTATCAATAATAACACACAGTTATTTAGTCAATCAAACTATTAAGTTACTTGAATAATAGAAATGAAAAAAAAAATCAAATTAAAAAAAATTATTTCATGCCGCACACTTAAATTTACTTGATTTTAAGAAATGGCAAAGCACGCTTATGACCTTATCCGTGGGGAGTGTCTGCTTCTCCAAAATATCTTGATATACTTCCAAAATCCTTCAGGTAGTTTGTTTTTTAAATGCGTAATATTTCAAGAGTACTAGGCTTTTTTTAATACTTCCGACGTAATTTCCAAAATGTCTGTCACACACATCTTTTAGTTCGAACATTATACATCCGGATCTAGTTTGCTTGTTTGCACTTATCTTNCAAAATGTCTGTCACACACATCTTTTAGTTCGAACATTATACATCCGGATCTAGTTTGCTTGTTTGCACTTATCTTATTTACTCAGTAGCTCCTAAAAACATATTTTAAAGAAAACTGCAAATTCTCTCTTAAGGTTATCGACGAATTTATTTGCGGAAATATCAGGTTGGATATTCATTGTTTCTGAATTCTACTGGAAATGGTGAGAGTATGCCACATTCTCCACTCTATTATTTTTATTACAAAATTCAACCTCTGGATGAATTAATCTCACTGTTATTGCGTGTGTTTTAGTGATTGAACATTTTTATCCTTCCGAAGTTCAGATTTTTGGTTAACAGTAAGGATAGAAAAATTCCAATTACATAATGAATGCTACTATGTAGGCAGTTAATGCTAGTCATTCTCTTGTCACATTTTCACGACAATGACGACCGGAAGTGCAGGTAGTTGCCGATAATGTAACTGAATATTTTCTGTGCCACATTCACGAATGGTGGGCCACCGCAAATATTCACTTCTAAAAATTGACAATATTTACAAGTATAAACAGATTAACCCTCAACATTGAAGGCAAATAATTTGTTATAAAAAGGTATGGAATACTTATGTTATAAATTACTAAACTGTTATGAATATTTAAAGTAATGATTAAAAAGTAAAGTATCTGGAATGCTAAGAGCGATTTATTCAAGGTTTATTGACTGTATCTTGAGTATCGTAAACACAACTTTGGCTCTTTTCGTAGGTGATACCAAAGACGCCTTGAAAATAATAATTATCGCACGGTAATGCGTTAAATTTTCTTCCATTTTCGTTTGAGAATTCCGGACTTTGTGACTTTCATCTGAAGACAAAGAAGTCGGTTATTGGCGAGACACGCATGATTAATTTGAATTTGACAACCTGCAGCTGTAGCTTCGTCACAAATAAAACAAGTTGAAACATTAATATTAACAGGGCGATAAGGGCGACACTGTCACGTGTACCTAGTGTCCCATCACTCGTATGCGCAATGCGCTAATCTGGCGTGCAGTGTTTCCGTCATGGTGCGTGTATTATGCGACTAAGCAGTCGCCCTAACATTTTATTGCTGGAAAGTCTGAAGCAAAGTTCAGCAGGTTCCTATGATAGTTTCGCAAGTTTCCTTCCAGTATATTTTTAGCCACATCAGCGTGAAAAAGCAGTTTTTAGCTGTGTGGGAGGGCTCGGAAATAGTACTTATAATGTGCATAATGTATAGAGTATTATTTGTACCTCGTCTGTAGTGTTTTCTTTTCGTACATCGGCATATATATATATATATAACACAACCGCAGCCATGCCTTTATTTGTTAACGGGGCGCTCTTAGCCGTGAGGCCATTTCGCACCCCGGCCTCCCAGTAGGCGGGGGAAGAGGGATCACGCCCTCTCATCGCAGACATGACCAGCGCTTACCGAAATTGACCAAATCCGTAGCTCCGACCTTTCATCAGGCCGCACCGAGCGCAATCCCGATCTGATTTACCAGATCTCACCCGAGCATCGAAAATCGGTATAATGGGAACACGTTTAGCGTCTTCGTAAAACAAAGCAGACTTAAAACACACCGCACACAAGACTTCGAACTATTTTACTTCATTTGCCGCCAACTGAACCGGGAGCATGCATACCAGTATGCTCGGTGGGTTACATCGTATTAATGGGCAGTAATTATTTTCAAAAGCTGATTTCAAAAGTGTTTGCTTTACGGTGAAAAGCCAATGACCGTTCTCATTGTCGCGGCGTGAAACCCAACGTTGGCAGCAGGAAAATGCATTTGGCTATTACTTGACATAGTTGCCACGTGGTTAAATGGCAAGTTCTTAAGGTGTTCAGAGCTGCAACGTAATTCAAGCGGCAGGTAGGTGGCGCCCGTAAGT
>NQII01003587.1:35014-46994 GCA_002778355.1 Clitarchus hookeri
CACACACACACACGCACGCACGCAAAATAACAGCACATAGGCGGAACCCTCGAGCCCTACCTTACATACCTACCAAACACAAAAAAAGGCGACCTATACTTAGGGCCAGTGACTTTTCGCGTAAAAATCGGAGCACACAGTAGACTTCAATACTATATACACACACCTTGGCTGTTGTTATACCTCCATTGGCTGCTGGTGCCGTGTCCGTCTTTGACCAAGCCACTCAGGACTAAGTAACTCCGACACTGAACCTTCGTGATTCGTGCGCAAACGGTTAACACGGGCCAGAACATATTTTTTAGCCAATCAAAGAATTTGGATGACCCTATAGTGCTTTCGACTGTATCTCGTCTCGAAAACTTTTCGCGAAATATCGCTGCCCCTATCCATGCTACATCCTCGACTGGAGTGCACTGACTGTAGCAGCACTGGGCGCCGACCAGTCGCGTGTACGTGCGTATTCACGGGGGATATCGACACGAGGGAATCTCGCTCGCGACCAGAACTGGCAGACATGCAACTCGTTTCCGATTCAGCGAGGAAATGGACGAGCCGCACGACGCGACGATTGTACGAGCAATGACACCACGGCACACAACCCCAGCACCGTCGTTCACTTGTTCGTGTGTACCTACCATCGAGTATAATTAGACCGTCAATGTGACACCGAGGTAAAAAACTTTGTCGGGTACGTAACACGTTTACCGCGAAATGAATGAAGCTACTAACCTGTTTTTTCTGTCGGTAAGTGGTATTTAGTAACTAGGACCACATATCTATGACAAACATTCACGAAAATATTAAACTTCAATAACATACAAATAAACTTGAAAGTTTCCTTTGATCATTGATTACGTTTTTTGTGGGCAACGCTTTCTTATCAAATCGAGCCAATTAAAAATCACTTACTAAATCACCGAACGTAGTTAATTATCAGGTAGTGACGCAAGACGATAGGCAATCAAAATCATCCAATCACGAAAGTGGGCTTGAACTAAATTGTTTCGGAGTACCACAAGTTACGGAATTTTTTCGCGGAAAACAGATGCCCCATTCATTGACAGTCGAAATTTGTCCATCACTTGCGTGTCTTCGTGCACGAGAACAGTAGAGATAAATATATGTCCATCTAAGAGTCTTTCGGATTTAAAGTGAAGACTTTTCAGCAGAACTATCTGACAAGTGTGTGTACCCTTTTTAACCCTGTCATTTCCACATTAATTTACTGTTCCTTATGTTGTAAATAATAAATTTTTGATGCGTGCTGTAATCAAGCTGACAAAGAACTTGTTTGTGATGGATTATCCGTATTATGAACCAGCTGTAACGTAGAGCAGGAGCACGATTTAAGAATCTGTCACCCCAGGGAAGATCATTGGATACTGAGCCTCGCCGTGTTAGTATACCGGTCAAAAACGATCTTCCTGTGCAACACGTAGACAAAGGTTTATAATTGGTGTGGAAGGGTTAAGGGAGGGGGGGGGNAGGTTAGGGAATCGCTGTAGGAATTCCGCATGGAGAATTTTTTTTTAAACTTTTGTAAAAGGGAGTAAATTGTAACCTTGCAAATGTAAATTTTGAATATGTACATGCAAGCGTTTTAGTAGGGAAATGGTGCACGAAATGCCGCAGATACGTTTGTAAACAACATTTGAGTGAAATGTATGCAAACTATGTTCTGGGGCAGAGTGACACGTCGATTTTAACTTGTTCTGCACAAAAAAAATGAGTCGTAGACAATGCAAATGTTACAGTTTGTAGGAGAGCAACCATCCTTCTTTGCAACAAGTATTTCTAATAGAATATCCAGTGTTTTAACTGTTAAAAACGTTAATACTAATGGTTTTAGTTTGAAATGTTTATTCAAATGTATGTTAAAGCAATAAAAATTATTTTTGTCCTGCTGATTGAATTTGAATCTTTAATTGTACTTTTCGCGTGTTTCTGCGATGACAACTTGTTCATGTATGTTATTTAATATAAAAATAGGAGATAATAACGAAGGTCTAAGTGTGAAGACCACGCGCCTAAGTGTGTATGTGAAACCCGAAACCCACGCTCGGCGCTGCTCCATACTGGTCTCACTTCGCCCTTATCGGTTCTCAAGACCTCGCTGTTAAGCGCCGCCCAGATCTCTTCGCCCACTCACCCGAAACCCAGGCGTCTTTATGACCCGGCTTCATCCCTTTTGCAGAAATTCTTAGTCTTCGCGTCATAATTTCAGATTCGTAGTAATTACTNCTTTATGACCCGGCTTCATCCCTTTTGCAGAAATTCTTAGTCTTCGCGTCATAATTTCAGATTCGTAGTAATTACCAACAGTTTACGATTATAGAAAACTTTTGTTTTACGAATTGTTTAATATTTTTGTGCGTAATTTTAATTGTGCGTTATCTGCTTGTTATAAAAAGCCAGGAAAATATTTGCGTTGTATCAATAACTCCATGCCTTTTCGCGAGCAGGAAATAACGCATAGTTGAAATTAGATACCAAAGTATTAAACCAGTAAATTGAAAATGCTTGATTGTAGACAATTTGCAATAACACCTCTGAAACGGAAATGACACGGAAACGACGAATTCCTGCGTAATAGGCTGAGACCTGAAGAATTCGCGGATTCATTTTGAGACAAGGTAGAATTCAAAACACTTGTATTCATATAACTTTAGCCATTGGTCCACACGGTGTTTGACACCTCCTGGTTAAACGCTGGCCCGATAGATAGCTTTCCGCTGTGACAACAGACAACCAATGTGCAAATAATATCGAAATATTTGTGCATAAGACTGTAGAATCTAACCTGCAGGTCATTGAACTCGCAAATTGTTCAGGTCTCTAATAATAGGTGAAGAAGCGCCTACGTGTGGTAGCATCGGTGCATTTTCTGCGTTTTTTTTAAAAGTTTATTTCAAAAGTGTTTAATTTTACCGCGAACAGTTTCTTTTTTTTGTAACACAGCTGACATTGCGAAATGTAAAGTGTGTGATGCATAAAAGCGTACGTTCCCCTGCAGTCTTTTACACACGTAGTCGCCGCGAGGGTGGGTACGGCGGGACGTTCTGCCGGAAGTGTCCCAATTCTCGTCGCCGGGTCGACTCTCAGGGGTGTAGCGCAGGTGGTGGTGGTGGTTTAAACAAACAACACACTGTCGGCATCGATCTTCTCCCCTTCCTGCGATAACCGGTGACATCAGGCCTTTTGATAACAGGACGCACGAGGACGCCCACCCGCTGTTCGAACAACCACGCACGTGTCTCCCCTTCCCCGGGCTGGAGGAAACTTCCACCCCTTCTCCGAATTACACGGCGTTCTTTCACTTTATTTTGCTCTAGTGCCTGGACTTGTACACCGGCCAGTTTACTGTAGTAATGCCTAGAGGGGTTTATTTCGGCACCTTGTTGAAAATAATTCAAGAAAATAATTTATACAAACATTATTTTAATCTGTTTTTTATATCTCGGTATGATGTGCATGTTTATTTTTACTAATCTCATATTAAAAGGAAATAAAATCGTTATAAAAATTAATTTACAATTTAATGATAGAAGAATATTTGCTGCAAACTGTTTTTGAAACACACATGATTCTTACCTGCGGGAAGTATACTTTCCTTGGCTTCAAAAACAATGTCTCTAAAGAGCCTGTATCCCCCCCCCCACATTTCGAGCATATCTTTTGGTTTTCTTAACATGTCAATTATAACTTGATAAAAAAAACAAATAATTGAAAAAATCATTTATGTTTTTAAGCAAACATCTTAAAAATTTTTTTTATAAATATTTTAAGGTAAAATTTTAATGAGTTACTTTAACACCACGTTCGATTTCAGCCGATTTCTTCTTGAAGTCACAAGACTGGCATGTGTCAATTACTTGGAAATGTGGAATCACAGTAGATTTACCTGCAGTAACTCTTAAACTTTATTCTGACTTTAAAATTTATCTTACGCAATTAAAATTGAAATATTGGCGAACGACATAACCAATATCTAAGAATAGCATTCTTCGACATTATGTCGTGGACAAAGTTTTTAGCTCTTCTGTCTTAAACATTCCTGTAGTTCCTTTTGTTTGATTTCGAAAAATAATTTTCCGCCACTAACAAATATTTTTCGGACTACTATTTAATATCACAACGAAAAAAATATGCAACATGGAGAACATTATTTCAGACTTTTAAATATTTATTTTATGACTATGCTTGAACTAAATAAATATACTTACCATTAGTTAGTGGCAATATTGTAGAAGTTAAAAAATTAAATAAAAATAATAAATTCACCACGGTGAGTATGACGATTATAGTCACTTGAATGTTGAAAACTAATTAAATATTACTGAAACTAATAATGATTTTACAAACAAATGTAATTCCTGGCAGACGTACGGTGTCAGTCTTGTGTCACGTGGCAACGCTGTGAAAGTATTTCCCCAAACATACCGCAGTCAAGATTTTCACAGTTTACGTAAACGTTCAGTCAAGTTTACGTGGCATTTTGTGTGTGTGTGTGTGTGTGTGCGACTATAAAAGTGAACACCGAACACTATGTTTAGGTTCCATGGATCAGTAGNTGTGACTATAAAAGTGAACACCGAACACTATGTTTAGGTTCCATGGAGCAGTAGACGAGGAATGAGCGTTGTGTTAGCGTGAGTGGAATGAGTATTATTTGAAAATATACCTCAATATTCGCGTGTTCAATCAAAACTTAAATATTGCTATGACACCGAAAAACAAATTATTGCAGGACAATTCTGAGAAATAAAAACTATACGTGAAAAAATCTTCAGCTGGACAAGGTAGCAATAAAAATAATTACAACATTTNAATTCTGAGAAATAAAAACTATACGTGAAAAAATCTTCAGCTGGACAAGGTAGCAATAAAAATAATTACAACATTTTTTTTTTATGTTGTCATGAAATTAAAAAAAAATGTTTTCTGTTTTAAGTTTTAATTTTTATGATTACAGTATTAAGATAAGTTTCTTAAGTTTCATTAGAGTGTATTCTTAATTTTATATTACATTTTTAGAAGTTGCTTAACTTGCAAATATGGACATTTTTAGAAGTTGCTTTGAGATTAAACTGACCCAATTTTACAATAGAGTACGAAGTGAACTGTACGGAAATATCACTGGAATATATATTTTCACGTACTTCGTCCGTTCTGAACAATTCATGCATGAATTTTTAGCAGAATCAAGACAAATGTACTCGTTTACGCGAAGAAATAGAAAAATAGCGACTGCTTAGTTTTATGAGCGTAGATAATCGGAAATTCAATCGCTTTGCGGACAAGATACTCTTCGACCTTCAAGTGGAAGACTGTAAGAGATGTGTAAATAGTAAGTATGGATGCTAAATGCCAAAGATAAATATGCTGGAAATAATAATTTATTCCACAATACGTTATTTATTTCAGAAAAACATTGATTCACTAATATGTTAAAGTGTGCATCGTTTAAATAACACCAGAAGAATATCATTCGGGCTAATATCGTGTTATTGCGCCATCGGCTTGCAGTGATGAAAGAGACTTACAGGTATTCAAATTGACCAATTTTTGAAATACTCGTTTAAATTCAACGGAAGCTAATCTGGTTGAATGGCTATAAACTTTATATTAAACGGCAAGTAGGTGTACGTATAGAAAGGATACATGTGCCATTCTTTTAGAATGTTATGCAATGGATAATCGAGAATGGAAATGCCCTTCGGCATCTGGCTGGCCCCTAAACCGTTTCACAGGGAAACTTTACTTAATAGAAGTTTANGAGAATGGAAATGCCCTTCGGCATCTGGCTGGCCCCTAAACCGTTTCACAGGGAAACTTTACTTAATAGAAGTTTAGTGTTTTCATGTTGGGGCAGTACAGCTCGTTCCGAACTAATTTTGCTTACGAAACACAAGTGTTTCCGCATTTTAGTCCCATTGCTGCTTTACATCGCGTAAGAACAATCGGCACTTGGAGGAAGAGTGCTTAACGTTACTCCACTAATTGCATACACTTTCATACTTGCAAATCTCTGAATAGTATAAAACAAAGTCGCTTATCCGCGTCTGTCTGTACATTCACTTAGTACTTCTACACTACTTGATGGATTTTGAAGCGGTTTTCGATATCACTTAGAGAATTTCTTGAGAAGGGTTTTGTTGTATAATTCATTTATATTTAATGTAAGGATAGTAGAGAAATGCCACAACGTTTGTAATCAAGTCGTAAAAAACCGATTTTAGGGCGCTTACATGGCTTGCGCTGACTAAATCATAAGATATAGATCAAATTAATGTATTACAGAATTGTAGATCTCAAAAAGATGTACAGAAAAGTCCGCGACAGCATATGTTGATGTTTTAAGGATGATCCATCGTAATCAGTTTTGTCTTTCAAAGTATTGCTGTAAAAACTAAATTGTTACCGGGCGAAGCCGGGCCGGTTCGCTAATTAAAACGTTTATTTTTGTCATCTGAAATGTTACTTCTGTTTGCGTGACTTAATAACCAACCTCAGCTAGCTACTGTGGCACTTCCATCCTGTATAATAAATCACTCCACATCAAACAAGTGGATCGACTACGTCATTTAGGGGAGGTTTTCTCATGAAATGGATACCACAGATAACCTTACCTCGCCCACGAAGTGAACTCTTGACTCGTTGCACGAAGAGCCGATGTCTGGACGACTTAGCAACCGAAATAGACACGCCTGCAAAATGCTCCGTAAATTGCCCTGGAATATTAAGTCCAGGCCACACTCGTCACGCGATATGGCGATTTTGCCGTAGGTGGGATTAATTTCCGTCGATCATTTTCTATGGCGGTATTGATCGTGGAGCCCGTGATATCCGCAGTTACATGCAATAATACTAGTTATCGGACAAATCTAAATGCCCAATTCTAGGTACGTGTTAATAAATATTTATTAACCACAGTAACCCGGACTATAATTCTTCCGGCTAAAATTTTGCACATGAATGCAGTATCGCTTTCACTGGAAATCTTAAGCTGATGGTTACTGTGACTAAGGGTAAAGGGAGAGAAAGATAAAGAGTTTAAGGTAGAGACAATGAAGTATAGATGGATGTAGAGTTATAGAAGCATAAAGAGTAGGTAGTGAGACTTGGAAAGACNGAAGTATAGATGGATGTAGAGTTATAGAAGCATAAAGAGTAGGTAGTGAGACTTGGAAAGACAGTGGTAGAGATAGAAATGTACTGAGAGAGTGGTAGAGAAGATGAGAGAACGTGAAACGATGTTGCATGCTCGCATAATCAAAAGGCAGANAGAATGGAAATGCCCTTCGGCATCTGGCTGGCCCCTAAACCGTTTCACAGGGAAACTTTACTTAATAGAAGTTTATTGTTTTCATGTTGGGGTATTACAGCTAGTTCCGAACTAATTTTGCTTACGAAACACAAGGGTTTCCGCATTTTAGTCCCATTGCTGCTTTACATCGCGTAAGAACAATCTGCACTTGGGAGGAAGAGTACTTAACGTTACTCCACCAATTGTATGTACTTTCATACTTGCAAATCTCTGAATAGTATAAAACAAAGTCGCTTATCCGCGTCTGTCTGTGCATTCACTTAGTACTTCTACACTACTTGATGGATTTTGAAGCGGCTTTTGATATCATTGAGAGAATTTCTTGAGAAAGGTTTTGGTGTATAATTCATTTATATATTTAATGTAAGGATAGTAGAGAAATGCCAAAACGTTTGTAATCAAGTCGTAAAAAACCGATTTTACGGCGCTTAAATGGCTTTCGCTGACTAAATCATAAGATATAGATCAAATTAATGTATTGAAGAATTGTAGATCTCAATAAGATGTACAGAAAAGTCCGCGACAGCATACGTGGATCTTTTAAGGATGATCCACCGTAATCAGTTTTGTCTTTCAAAGTATCGCTGTAAAAACTAAATTGTTACCGGGCGAAGCCGGGCCGGTTCGCCAATTAAAACTAAAAAAATGTTTATTTTTGTCTTTTGAAATGTTACTTCTGTTTGCGTGACTTAATAACCAGCTTCAGCTAGCTACTGTAGCTCTTCCATCCCATATAATAAATCACTCAACATCAAACAAGTGGATCGACTACGTCATTTAGGGGAGGTTTTCTCATGAAATGGATACCACAGATAACCTTACCTCGCCCACGAAGTGAACTCTTGACTCGTTGCACGAAGAGCCGATGTCTGGACGACTTAGCGACCGAAATAGACACGCCTGCAAAATGCTCCGTAAATTGCCCTGGAATATTAAGTCCAGGCCACACTCGTCACGCGATATGGCGATTTTGCCGTAGGTGGGATTAATTTCCGTCGGTCATTTTCTATGGCGGTATTGATCGTGGAGCCCGTGATATCCGCAGTTACATGCAATAATGCTAGTTATCGGACAAAGCTAAATGCCCAATTCTTAGTACGTGTTAATAAATATTTATTAACCACACTAACCCCAACTATAATTCTTCCGGCTAAAATTTTGCACATAAATACAGTATGGCTTTCACTGAAAATTTTAAGCTGATGGTTACTGTGACTAAGGGTAAAGGGAGAGAAAGATAAAGAGTTTAAGGTAGAGACAATGAAGTATAGATGGATGTAGAGTTATAGAAGCATAAAGAGTAGGTAGTGAGACTTGGAAAGACAGTGGTAGAGATAGAAATGTACTGAGAGAGTGGTAGAGAAGATGAGAGAACGTGAAACGATGTTGCATGCTCGCATAATCAAAAGGCAGAAGTGCTGTAAACTTTGATCATTTACTTTTGATAAGGAAGTAAATTAATTTTGTAGGAAACTTTGTTGGATCCTCGATAANAGAAGTGCTGTAAACTTTGATCATTTACTTTTGATAAGGAAGTAAATTAATTTTGTAGGAAACTTTGTTGGATCCTTGATAAAAAAAAATTACGCTCAACCGTTTTCAAGGTAAACATTTGCACTTTACCCTGTTATATTTAATCTTGAAGCTGGCAATTTAATTTATAAATCTTTACCACCTTGTCACAGCTGATTCATACTTGATAGATGCCTTTGAAATCATCCTTCGAATGAAACCCATTTAATATGGCGTATATATAAAACAAATACTGTTTAACATGACTTCATTGTTCATGGCAGGAAAATTAAAATAGTTTTACATGTTTACACCTTATTAATACTGTATATCGGGGAAAATGACGAAGCCTNAAAAAAAATCGAAATCACCACCAAACCGAAAGTATGGATCAGATACTTCCACATGTATACCTAAAGTGCATAATACTTGACATTTAATAAACAAGTTTATAGTCTTTAAATCACTCTAATTTCTACTGCATTGTAACGAGTCGTTCAAAACTAATCAGTTTGAATTCTTGTAAGTCTGCTTCGTCACTGCAAGTATGTGACCTCCAAAACCCTCACATTGATAGGTAACTGTCCTGCAAAGGCTTTAAAACACAATTTAAATACTATCAGAGTTGTTTAAACTACAGATTTTATTTTGTTAGTTTAATATTTTCCCATGCCACGAACCTGAGCCTGCACGATGGAGAAAACGCAGAAGTCATACTTTTAAAATGTTATGCAAAATCATGAACAGAAATACCCTTAAAATATAATTTCGAATCAGTGGAAAACCACTGATTCGCAGTGAAATTAAACTACTCGAATCAGTGAAAATAACTGCTTAGAATCAGTGGAAAACTACTAATTTTTCCAGTGAAAAAATTTCACTGATTAAATAGGTGATGTGAAATAATTTCACTGATTTAACAAGTGACCGCCAACTGCAGCGGCGAATTAAATATTGATGTTATTGACCATATTAACGATAGTTTACTATTTATATTGCGCAATGTACCGTAATTCAAAAAAGTAGAAAAATTTCTGGAGTTGGCCGGGACTGAATTCACATACCCTCCCAAATTTGCCTTTAGACAATCACCTTATTATCTGCGCTACCAAGTCAATTTGATAATGAGGAGGAAAAAATAAGTTTTNGAAAAAAAAATCGAAATCACCACCAAACCGAAAGTATGGATCAGATACTTCCACATGTATACCTAAAGTGCATAATACTTGACATTTAATAAACAAGTTTATAGTCTTTAAATCACTCTAATTTCTACTGCATTGTAACGAGTCGTTCAAAACTAATCAGTTTGAATTCTTGTAAGTCTGCTTCGTCACTGCAAGTATGTGACCTCCAAAACCCTCACATTGATAGGTAACTGTCCNTTTGAATTCTTGTAAGTCTGCTTCGTCACTGCAAGTATGTGACCTCCAAAACCCTCACATTGATAGGTAACTGTCATGCAAGTGCTTTAAAACACAAGTTAAATACTATTAGAGTTGTTTAAACTACAGATTTTATTTTGTTAGTTTAATATTTTCCCATGCCACGAACCTGAGCCTGCACGATGCAGAGAACGCAGAAGTCATACTTTTAAAATGTTATGCAAAATCATGAACAGAAATACCCTTAAAATATAATTTCGAATCAGTGGAAAACCACTGATTCGCAGTGAAATTAAACTACTCGAATCAGTGAAAATAACTGCTTAGAATCAGTGGAAAACTACTAATTTTTCCATTGAAAAAATTTCACTGATTAAATAGGTGATGTGAAACAATTTCACTGATTTAACAAGTGACCGCCAACTGCAGCGNTTGAAAAAATTTCACTGATTAAATAGGTGATGTGAAACAATTTCACTGATTTAACAAGTGACCGCCAACTGCAGCGGCGAATTAAATATTGATGTCATTGACCATATTAACGATAGTTTACTATTTATATTGCGCAATGTACCGTAATTCAAAAAAGTAGAAAAATTTCTGGAGTTGGCCGGGACTGAATTCACATACCCTCCCAATTTGCCTTTAGACAATCACCTTATTATCTGCGCTACCAAGTCAATTTGATAATGAGGAGGAAAAAATAAGTTTTNAATTTGCCTTTAGACAATCACCTTATTATCTGCGCTACCAAGTCAATTTGATAATGAGGAGGAAAAAATAAGTTTTATATTTCCTCATCGAAAGCGTGTGTTTCAAATGGTATGCCCTGACTTTTCGTTTTTGGGTTAATTGGCACCGTTAGAATTGTTGAAACGAATAGTACATACGAGTGCATTCTCTTCACCACAATGCAGTTTAAACCTTCAAACAGTGTGCTGTGATTGCATGGAAACTAAATGAAAGACGTAAAAACGAAATTAAAGACTGAATTTTCATGTTACGTCATAAAAGTGGTGTTTCGAAAGACTAAACACATTTTAGGAAGTATTTTGTATTGGTTTTATTAGTTTATGCGTTGTTATTTCACTTGATACGCGCTGTTTGATGGACATTTTTGCACGTTTAACTGATACATGAGGCAAAAAACAAATCACTAAAAAACAGTGAAAAAAATTACTGAAACAGTGGAAAATGTCACTGAATCGATAAGTGAAGGGAAACTGGCATTTTTTCCCCACTGATCCACCAGTTAAATTCACTGCAGTGACTGTTGAATCAGTCAGGTACTGTTAACTGATTGAAGCAGTGAAATTCTAATGGATTCAGATTTAGTGTAGGCATTTGGTTGGCCCCTAAACCGTTTTGGCAGGGAAACTTAAATTAATGGAAGATTAGTGTTGCGATTCGTGGCATGGGAAAAGGGGCAGGGGGCAACACCTCGAAGATTTCCGGAAACTATATCGTATCAACCAAATAAAATCCGTATTTTTAAACAATTTTGATATTATTTCATTTCAGTTTTAAAACATTTACAGGAGACTTTAATCTCAATGCGAGTTTATTTTGGAGAGGAAGGGTCATATACCCTGTGACTTAGGGGCCACGGTGCTGTAGTGGTTAGACTACTCTCCTCTCAGCTAGGTGAACCAGGTTCGATTCCCGGCGGGGTCGCTCCCGGATTTTCGCGCTTGGGAATCGTGCCGGACGATGCCGCTGTTCGGCGGTTTTTATAGGGATCTCTCCCCCCCCC
>NQII01003587.1:47040-66285 GCA_002778355.1 Clitarchus hookeri
CACCTCAGCTCAGCTCAGCTCAGCTCAGCTCAGCTCAGCTCAGCTCAGCTCAGCTCAGCTCAGCTCAGCTCAGCTCACCTCACCACACCTAGCCTCGCCACCATCGGTTCTCAAGACTTCGATGTTAAGGCTCGGCTTTATCCCTTTTGCAGAANCTCACCACACCTAGCCTCGCCACCATCGGTTCTCAAGACTTCGATGTTAAGGCTCGGCTTTATCCCTTTTGCAGAAATTCTTAGTTTTTGCGTCATAATTTCGGATTCATAGTAATTACTGACAATGTACGGTTATAGAAAATGTACTTTTTACGAGTTGTTTAATATCTTTAGAGCTTTATTTTTAGATGTGTGTTATGTGCTTGTTGTAAAAAGTTGAACATATTTATATTTTATCAATCAATTCCTGCCTTTTTGCAAGCAGGAAATAACACACGGTAAAAATTAGATACAAACGTATTAAACCAGTAAATCGTAAATTTTCAATTATCAAACATTTCCAATAATATATATGAAAACCGGAATTATATGACGCGGAAGCGACGAATTTCTGCAAAAGGGGTGAAGCCGGGCGTTAAGAGCCGCCCGAATCTCTCCCCTCCTTCCCCTGTGACCCCTCCTCAACCACTTTGTGGATTAATCACTGGTTTCCCCTCAAACAGTCGTATTATTTTTGTTGTCTAAAGCTGTTGAATATGACGCTTCGTACATGTAACAGTGTCTGATCTCCAAAAAATTAATAAATTTTTCTTGTACCAGACGTTCTTAAACTTATACACATTATATTTGATGACATTTTCCTAAAATTAAAAAATTTNAAATTTTTCTTGTACCAGACGTTCTTAAACTTATACACATTATATTTGATGACATTTTCCTAAAATTAAAAAATTGTACATTTTATATTTTTTGAATAATTTGATGTCAAATTCAAATTTTTTTCTGTTTTGTTGAAGCCATAATAACAAATACTAACTAAGTTGTACAAATAAAAAAAATGTACAATGTAAGCAAATGCCATGGGCTACCGTGTGGCATATATGTAATCACAAAATAACAGTTCATACATTAAAAAAAAAGGTTAAAATTATGCCATAGTTTCTTTATATTCAGAAATGGTTTTCATTTATATGGCTTGTTATTTGGAGATTACACATGTCACGCGGTAGCCCATGACATTAGTTTACTTTGTAAATTTTTTTCATTTGTACAACTGAGTTAGTATTGGTTATTTTGTCTGTAGAAAAACAGAAAAAATTTTAATCTGACATCAAATTATTCAAAAAACATGAAATGTATAATTTTTTTATTCGAGGAAAATGTCATTAAATATAATGTGTACAAGTTCAACAATGTTTGGTACAAAAATAAAATTATTAATTTTTTTAGGGTCCAGCACCTTTAAAGCCGCCTCCACTGGCTGGAAAAAAAAGAATAAAGCGGGGAAGGAAATAANATTTTTTTAGGGTCCAGCACCTTTAAAGCCGCCTCCACTGGCTGGAAAAAAAAGAATAAAGCGGGGAAGGAAATAATAGACTTGGAACCGTGGCACCCACAGCTCGTTGTCCTTGAAACATTGACGGTCCCCCACATGCGTCGCTGCTGCTGCTGCTCTTAAAAACCCGTTACACCGCGCGGCGTGGGCGATCTACCCCTTCTCAAAACTACGCCGGCCCGTTCCAAGATACACACATGTGCTGCGCGCGGGCTATTCCTGGCGGAGAACGCGATAACTGGGCATCCGCCAAACACGTCGCTGCTGTAACGCCCGTGGACAGCAGTTAAAGTGCACTAACCTCGGACCCCCAGTACAGTTAAAGGCGATCACTCCCAGCCACATTGGATATTTAGAATTCTCGCGAAAACCTGCAAAAAAAAAAAAAAAAAAGCGGAACGACAGGACAATCTTTCGTACATTTTCTGAAATTGGCATTGCTTTATAACAGTGTGTAGTTTAAGAGCTGTAGTCGCCTGAAAAAAAAAAAGAATAATTTACTTCTTCGCAGCTGTTGATAGTGAACATATAACAAGTTGATAAAGCGCGTGAAGTTAATACGTATGTTGCGTTGTGCGAAAAATTTCACTAAACCAGCTTAAATGCAAGTTACGGAGGATGATGGATATACCATAGATGGCGGGGGCTGACCCCCCCCCTTAACCGCGTTCAATATCCGCCATCTTGGATTTTTAATATCTTTGTTAAAAGTTGATTTTAAGAATTTTTAACGGAATTTTTCGCACTACACGGCATAAATAAAAGCTTTTAAAGCTTTATCAAACTATGACGTATCTGCTACCTTTATTCATTTGTAAATTGTTACTGCTGGCAATAAATAAGTAATTTTTTCTTGTGGGCGTTTACAGACATGATCCTGGCAACAGTAGACTAGCAATGCATGTTTTATAGCATACTTAAGCAATGCCCTACGCCTTGTCGACGCCCAAAATAAAATACCAAATTTTTGATGGAATTAACAGCGAAAACTCTGTAAATCCAAGATTACTGGGACTGATCTCTTTTAAAGATTATGCTACAATGAATGGGCTGCCGATGCTAGCTGCCGTTGCTAGCTGCCGATACCCTCTATGAATGACGTTTTCGCCGTCTTAGTAAGCCATACATTATTTGTATTACAAGCGGCATTACAGCCGTAAACCATATAAACAAAGTATTCGTTTTTCCGCCTTTATTTGTGCCCGGGCAGCTTTACCTTGCCTTTCATTGGCTCTTTTATCATGATGTATTTAATGATAGCCAATCACGTACACCCTGCCGCTCGGCTGCTGACCACCTGCCGACCCTGAGTTAAAAGTCGGTTAACTTGGTCAACACTGCACAGCACTGCTTTGCACGTCAACACTTACGTCACAGGTCACGTGAGCAAATCACATTTCAGAAATGCGTCGGCACTGCACTGCATGGCACTACACTCCATCAGTCCAGTGTATCAGGACCTTAACAATTAGACTTAAGCTTTGGTTCACAATTGAAAGCGAAACAATAACTACAGAACGAAGGTCGTGTGCACGAGAAATGGCTACTATGTTTTAGATATTGATTCACAGCTGCGCATAGCAGGTCGTACGCATGGAAGGTTCGGACAGTGCGCAAAGGTAATGGTTGCATCTAATTTATTATGCAGGCGCACGGGTCAATAGGTAACCAGAGAAGAGTATAACATTTTCGACGAAATTTTTTATTTACAATGGGAGGTACGTAGTTATGCTGCAGAATCGAAGAAATGTCACGAGATATAAATGTAGGGGAAAGAACAGGTGACAGTGTACTGGCAGAACATTTTAAAGGTTGTCCACATCTTTACGATTGCAAAGGCAAACATTTCATGAAAAGGGGAAAATGTCAATTATTTTATATCGGTACCTATTTTCAATTTGTTGCTAAAATCCATTTTGTGTTTGTAAAGACAAAAACATTATTTACCAACACTGCCAACTGACTCAGACTCGTCTTGAAATTTCCTTGGCTAAAAATAACAAGAAAGAGCAATCTACATAATTTATTTTACTAGATTTGCGAGGAAATATTTTAACACGACGATACATTTCCACCGAGTTGTTTCTGACGACGTAAATTTCTGTGCGCTACAGTGGCGCAAGAAGATTAATTCATCAGTCTGACGAGATGGTTGCTCACCAATTTGGCATAAACAGTTGGTCTATTCGCGGTTTTTTCACTCTTTTTGAATCAGACATTTAGAATTTATGGATAATTATTACTACAAGTTAAATCTATTAAAAAATAAGGTAATTTTGTTATAACACGCGTAAAACGCTTATCATTCGTGACATACTTAGGAAATCACTAAGTGCATGACGCGTGGAGTTTATTTCTTAAGGAAAATGAGAAGAAAAAGGATGAAGTGCCGTATGATTGGTGTGCACACTGCTTAAATGCCCCATAGTGAGGTGTTATTAATTTTGAAAATCCTCCGAACGAGCGTTTTGTGCATTTGACCATACATATATACCTTTAAATTAAATAATTATTCACCAAGAATGTTCCGGACATGTACAGGCTGTCCCCAAATATGTGGGAAGTAATCGGGGGTTGGATAGTAGACCTTAAACAATAAGTAATCATGTGTCCTAAAGTAGATAGTTTTCGAGTTACAGACCTTCCAATGTTGTGTAGTGTATGCATTCGTAATATTATTCCTGATACATACCAGTTCGAGTAGCTGTGGCTGTGTTAGTGTACTAGCAGATACAAGTCACCCTACAGGAGGCGGCCAAAATTGTCCACCTCGTGCCTGAACGCACATAGTGTCATTGATTGTATGACACGTTCAAATACTGCAGGAGTTGCACGTATCTGCTGGCAACCTTGTCCCACTCGCTGGCGAAGCAACGCCATATCCGGAACTGAAGTTGTCTAAGCGCATGGCATTCGACGTGAGTCGGCTCCCAACAATGCAATGGGGCAGGTAATAATACTCGCATAGTCCCAGTTTAACTGGCACACCTCGTAAAAGATCGTCTATTACCAATACATGTGGTACAATGTTGGAAGGTGTCTAACTCAGAAACTATGGATTTTAGGACGTTGTTCGTAAAGTCATTTTGTGTTGTTTTGAGAACACCTTGTATATAATGCGGGAGTGGTGGCGCATCTCTTCATTATCGTGTTCATATCTCCAGTGAGAGGTTTGCGGAGTTGTTTCTCTCTCTCTTAATTGTATATATTTTGATGTAGAGTTTAGAAGTTAGCGTAATGTTATTTTTCCATGCTTTATAATTTTGTGTGTAGGAATTGTGATATTTTTCTGCCACGAACTTTAAATGGTGTTTCGATGAAAATGTGCCAAACACCACCACTCGCGATACAAATCACCAAAATGTTACAAACCCATATTGTTACAGTTACCAAAGTAAACGTATAGGTTTTTAGCTTCATAATGAATGTTACCATATGCATGACACTTCAGTATTTAAAAGCACTGTGTTTAGTACGTAATTAGGAATTATTAGTTATTAGTATTGCATCTCACTCAAAGCTGCAAAGAATAAAATATGGTGTGACACAGGGCAGCATTCTGGGGCCATTGTAGTTTTTAGTTTATATTAATGATCTTCATAAAGTGATTAATGAAGTACGTAAAACATTTCTCTCAGGTGATACTAGTATCATGGTTAAAGACCATAATCAAAATAATACTAGAACAACATTTTTGAAACACATGAGATATAGGTAATTGGTTTTCAGTTAATAGATTAATTTTAAATTTTGCTAAAACTAAATGTATTCAATTTAGTAAACTGAACGTACGACAATCAGTAATTTTACCAACTGATAATAAATTGAAAGAAGTAGCAAATTTCGAGAAATTTTGCATATTTACAGTTTTCCCCTTTTTAATATTTTTCATAAATAAATTGTATACATTTGTTGTAATGACATTAGTTGTTTTATCTCTGTTTATTACTTAATTACGTACATAATTAAAACCGTGAATTTTGGAGTAAACACTGTAAAATAAATAAAACCAGCTAAATTATAGAGATTAACTTAAGTTTTTTGAAAAAAAAAAAAAAAAAAAAATTTAAACAGAAAGTTGAAAGAAAGCACATAAATTCAGATATTTTTCCTTGAAACTTGTGAAATCACGTTTACATGTATGAATCTAGACATACATGAATGTGATGTGTGACCGGTACAGGGGATAGGCATTACACTGTTTTCACACCCTGCTATAGTTGTCCTGGGTAGGCAGCCAGCCAGCCAGCCAGCCAGCCAGCCAGCCAGCCAGGGCAGGCAGGTGACAACGAAACTTTAGGGGAGTCCCCCTCGGGGATGTCCCGAAGTTGAGAGAAACAGGGTAAGTCCCTAGAAATAGCTGATATAAGCCCTCTACGAAGGAATCCAGGGGTGCCCCGACGAGAATTAATGCATACACAGCTCCCAGGAATCCCAGAAAACGTCCTACCACACCCTCCCTCAACCTTCGTAGGGACGCACAAGCCGCTGACGAGACACGAATTCCTACACAAAAAACGCGCTAGGTACACAGGGGATTTCCCAATTTCTCTCTCGAGAAACTACTGACAGCTAACTTGAATATAGCGGGAGATGGGTTAAATTCAGGTGCAGCCAAGGAAGGGGGTCAGTGGTTAGAGATCAGTTGTTAGAGATCAGTTGTTCACGATCAGTTGTTCACGAGCAGTTGTTGACAGTCAGTTGTTCAGTCGAGACGGGAAGGAGTTGTTCGGCACCCGCGATGCGAGACCGAGATGGCAGTTAGTGCGAGAGGCAGACGTATCATCAGGCCGGAGTTTGGATCCTGGCCGAGTCAATTATCACCAGCCGAGACGGGAGTTGTTCGGTGGTACAGCTGCGAGACGAGTTAGGTTTTCCGCCGAAACTGGAGGCGAATCAGACACGGGAATAATCAGTCGTGGACGAGAACAGTGCCGAGAATATTAGTAAATTCCCGGAAACGAGTGGCAGCCCCATTCCGAGAGGCGCCATTCCCCGAGAAGACGTAGTCGTGCTCCGGGTGGCGACGAGGCAAGCAGTCAGTCAGTGAGTCAATAGTGACGTCACCGGGGAGGGAACCCAGGAACAGCCGAAACTTCATGTGCAAATTCCCGAGACAAACCCAGTAAAAGTGCCAAGAACTTATGAGTTCATTTCCGAAAACATAGTGGCAGTTTCCGAGGTGGGGAAGTCATAAACGCGAGCCGGACCGTTGCGGACGTCGCCGCAGCCGAGGAGACGCGCTCTCCTACGAGTAACGCCAGCCGAGGACGCAGACACACTCCAAGTCCCCGGGAAACTATTCCGGACTTCAGAGAGAGTCAGTCAA
Organism: Clitarchus hookeri; assembly: GCA_002778355.1. Taxonomy (NCBI): domain Eukaryota; kingdom Metazoa; phylum Arthropoda; class Insecta; order Phasmatodea; family Phasmatidae; genus Clitarchus; species Clitarchus hookeri. Next base: position 53,861 of record NQII01003587.1, read on the forward strand.
AGACGCAGGAAGAACCCAGCTGATACAGCACGCCAACGAGAGCCAGTACGAGGGCTCGAAAAAAGGTCACCCAACTCACCATGCCTCAGCTACCAACGAAGACAACTCACCAAAAGCTGCAGTCACAGACAAGTAGAGAAACGTCTCCCTTCAACAACCTTCCCCGACGCATAGTATTCAGTCCACCAGCCCTTCAGGCCTACGACTTGCAGGGGGGCTCAGTTTCGCCAGTGTGTGTAAATACCTGTGTTACCTTCAGGCCAATAAATTACTGGTGTGTTAAATAATGGAGAATACGAATATTTGTTTACCCCTAACACAACAACCAAAGGTGCCCTTAGTCTGCACCAAAGTAATTTAACTATATAAACTACTAGCCACCAGCCTGTATAACTCAGGTGGCCTAGTAGCGACAAATGTACACATCGGTACAGATATATATGAACTCATGCTTTCATATATGAATCCATGAAACATTCATACATGCATTACACGTAAGTAAATAAACATACTTTTATAGACATGCACACAAAAATGCACACACAAACAGGTAGTAAATTCTGATTTTAAATTTGGAGTTAAAAATCTGAGTTTCTGTGGCGTTCAGTAGGCAATTTTCACTCATACATCCTTACACACATCCATACACATACAACCCCCATCCATACACATACATCCCCCATCCATACACATACACACCCCACCCACACACACACCCCACCCATACACACACACCCCACCCATACATTAATCTATACAGGTGAATATAAAATAATACCCCAAATATGAAGGTCTATAATAACAAAACCAATGCACTTACAACCGTGATTGACCAATCAAATTAACCATGGAATTGTGAAGTTTGTTTACCATACATTCATAAACGTTAAATGTGACCACCATGAGCGACCCGAACGACATCTACGCGATAGTAAAACTCTTTCCACGCTCTTGTCAGCATGTCCGGTGTTACTGTTTGGATGGCGTTTGTAACTCTCGGTTTGAGGTGGTGAGAGGGAAGCGAGCTCGCACTCGACACGTCAATGTGAAGGGGACGGTCTGATGTGCACAGAACGAGGTAGACGATGCCTTAATGCCTAAGCTGGTTTTTAGCGATGAAGCCATTTCTCATACATATCGTAAGGTGAACCTGCACAATTTGCAGATATGGGGTCGGGAGCCTCAACACGAAATCGCCGAACACGAGCGCTCTTCCCCCAAAGAGAGCGTGTTTTGCGCTGTGTCCAAATACACTGTTTGCGGCCCTTTTTTCACGAGCCCACTGTTCCTGGAATCCCTTATTTGGACATGCTTACATAGTGGTTGTTTTCTCAGTTAGAAGAGGCGGCGGGGAACTTAATTTTCCAGCAGGATGATGCACCACCCCATTGTCACCTAGCTGTTATCGGATACCTGAACGAGACGTTGCCGCAACGCTGGATTGGTCGAAGAGCATCTGGTGACCAGGTTCTTCATCACTGACCCCCAAGAAGCCCGGATCTTACCCCGTGCGATTTTTTCTATGGGGGTACATAAAGGATCAAGTGTTTCGTCCACCAGTGCTGGCTAACATTGACGACCTCAAAACGAGAATTACGGACGCCATCCAAATTGTAACACCGGGCATGCTGACAAGAGTGTGGAACGAGTTTGATTTTCGCATGGATATCGTTCGGGCCGCTCGTGGTGGTCACATTGAACATTAATGAAGATATGGTAAACAAAATTCATGGTTCCACTTTTCATTTGATTGGTCAACCAAGGTTGTGGGTTGTTTGGTTTGGATATTATAGACCTTCAAAGTTGGGGTATTCTTTTATACTCATCCTTATATACTCATCATTCATACATACATACACACACATATACACACATACATACACACACATATACATACGCACACATATACATACACACATACAGGGGATGGACAAAATAATATGAACACCATGCAATATAGTACATGATGTTGCATGTTGGCAACACTGCTTCCGTGTAAATAATGGGACGCGTATGTATTGCACAGTTTAGGTGCCAAGTCTTGTAGGTTATATTTCAGCGTATTATACGCTTTGTTCTACGACGGTTAAAACAAGCGATCTGTGAAATGTGTGATCTCTCAGACTTCGAAAGAGGGCAAATCGTTGGTGCTCGGTTAGCGGGAGCGTCTGTGACGAAAACAGCTGAATTGTTTAACGTTTCACGAGCGACAGTACCCACGGTAACGACAGCATAAACGAAACATGGTAAAACATCATCGGCGAAGAGGAATAGTGGGCGATACCCAAAGTTAACTGTCAGACCGACGAACATTAAAAAGAATTGTGGACAGACAACATAAAACTACCACGGCAAAAGTGACGGCAGAACTCAACACTCACTTGAGTAATACTGTTTCGACTACTGCGGGAGCTCCACAAAGCTAACAATCATGGAAGGGCTGCAATTGCGAAAGCCTTTATAACGGAATCCAACGCTAAGCTGCGAAAGAAGTGGTGCCACGATCATAAAACCTGGACACTTGATGATTGGAAGAATGTGGTATGGTCCAATGAATCATCGTTTACATTGTTTTCTACAAACGGCAGTGTTTATGTATGGAGAACTCCAAAAGAAGCCTACGATCCGGAATGCCTGCTTCCTACAGTCCAGAATGGGGGAGGTTCCGTTAGATTTGGGCGGCTATATCGTGGTATTCAGCTGGTCCTCTCATTCACATCACTGGCCGGATTACTGCGAATGAATATCTCGACATCCTCAATTATGAAGTTCTTACTATGACTAGCATATTGCTGCCAAACACTGCCATATTCCAAGATGATAATGTGCCCATACCCACAGCCAAAAAGGTTCAGTCTTGGTTTGAGGAGCATCACAATATCATCCAACAATCGCCACACCTCAACATAATTGAACCGTTATGGGGAGTTTTAGACCAGAGAGTGAGGATCAGATTTCCATCTCCAACCTCATTAAAGCAATTGGCGGATGTTTTGGTACAAGAATGGGACAAAATTCCGTTGTAAACTATTCAGACACTCTACGAATCTATTCCGCGAAGAATTGCAGCTGTTCTAAAAGCAAATGGTGGCCCAACACCTTATTAATAAATAAATATTGTGTATAGGTCAGGTGTTGATATTATTTTGTCCATCTCATGTTTATACATATATATACACACACATGTACACACACACATATAGATTGTTTCTCATTTCAAACAGACAATAAAGCAGTTCATATGAGTGTAATCAAAGGTAATTTAATTCAAAATCTTGTTTATGAAATTTATTTTTAAAAAATCATCTTCTCATTTTTGGAGCACAACCAATGAAACTTTGAAGTGTGAATGTTTATTATTGGCTGTTCACGTTAAAGTAACCACCTTTTTAAATAAATACTGCCATGTAAGTAATAAACACTGTGTTAACGTCTAAGACTACAATAAAATATATTTATTGAATATTACTCCAAACGAGAGGGCTTTTAAATGTGCTCACTTTGCCGTGAACAGCTTGTAGTATACTTAACACACACAACAAAGTCGTATTTGACTAAACTTCTAACATAATGGCTGCGAAATAAGACAAGTTTGAATGTGGAGCAGTTGGTTGTTTAAATAAGAAAATTAATTTACTGGCTTTATAAATAGTTAACGTATAGAATAAGTGCCAGTTTTTCTTACATTTGCAAAATGTAAGAAATGTACCGTGAAGTTTTTTCCATTTTGCCTTCGTGCGTAGTATTACTGTAGAGTGCAGATGTGTGTTGATCTCTTGTCAAGGGCGTATCCAATAAGGGGAAGAAGTTCTAAGAGGGTTGCAACCTCCCTCCCTTTTCCAGAAATAACTGTTTTAATAATTACTTTCTTTGAGGCTATGAATGTTAATAGTAATTTCACTAACAACCTTCTTTTTATAGTATTTAAACACGAAAAGTAGCTCGTCCTCAAGGGTAACCTCCATTGCCCGTACGAAAACGTTCTAGACCCGCCCGTAGGCCGGTTTACACATCAAAAGATTAAAGTAGTAAGTTTAAGCAAAATGATTAACACAATTCTAATGTACACAACGGCGACATTCCTGCTTAAGTTTAGTCATGAGAAATTCGTTATTAATAGTTCAGTTAGAAAATAAAATGGAAACGAGTGTTGCTATACCTCGTTCACTGCTACTTCCAACGTTTCTGAAGTACTGCTAAAGTTCTACTTCCAGGATATTTCTCCGCCTCGTAGAAGAAAAGTACACCAGAGGGCCACCACACCGCATTCGTGCGCACTCAGTGTAATAATATTTTACCTAAGAACTATTTCTTACTGGCATTACCAACACCACCTATTTTCTGTGTCTTTATATTCATATTACTTATAAATAAATTATATTAATTTATAGAAAAAATTCAATTGAAATTTACCCAAAATAGGGTTCTTCTATATTAAAAGTATTACACTCTTGTGTTACAAGATATATCTAAGAAACAACGAAACACTTCATACATGGTGTATGTTTTCAAAGGTTTGATTCAAAAAGTGTGAAAAACCCACGAATAAATAGACTATAAGTAACATTACTGTCTGAGGATTATTTTTAGCAGCAGCTCGATAAAAATATATCGTGAAGTGTACTGTTACACCAAATTTGAAACGTGTGATTATTTTAAACTTAAATACTCAAGAACTTTTATTTCTAATTCCGAATTTTTCTACTGCAGTAGCAACTCCAGTGCGTGCGCTTGGCTTGGCAGTCAAACCGAAAGGAATATTTCTTAGTTATAATGCCCAAGTTATAAGATTGCCAACTGGCTGTAGGTGTTTAGATTATCAGAGGTCTAAAAGCGCGGATGCGTTAAGGGAGATCTCTGTGCGCGCATAGAATGTCTGGTCGCCTTTACACGCAAGACTCGTGAAGTAGCCTCTACAGGGCTTTCAGTAGTGATCCTATTATTGTATGGTGTAATAATAAAGTTGCCTATGTACCAACATTTTCACGCCTAAAAATTATTGTGAAACACTGGTATTAGCACTTCATAATTTATAAAACTACATATCAGTCTTCTTAATATCTCATGTATTACACGCGCTTTATACTCCCGTTACCGTCAATGTAACCAGAAATAAGATACTTGTAATTTTTACTAGTATTTTCTCTATAATTTATAATATTTCCTTCTTAATTAACATGGATAAAGACAAAGAGAAGGTAGGTGTGTTGGTAATGCTTAATAAGAAATAGTTCTCATGCAAAATATTGTTAAACTGAGTGCGCATAAATGCAGTGCATTGCCAATTTATTGTTATTTCCAAGCCTAAAGATTTGTTTGCATAAAGCGGAGGAATAGTCTGAAAGTAGAACTTTAGCGCGGTTTCAGAAAAGTTTGAAGTAACAATGATTGGACTATAGATACCATCTGTACGACTGGTGCTCTGCGATGTTTGAGGTTCTTTGCAGATGGCGCCAGTGAATGCCAGTTTGTCTTCCTAATGTTTTTTGTATCAAAACTTCCGGTACGGATTATTTAACATAACGTAGGAACACGCAGAACATCTTTGCACTTACTATTACGCCATAAAATAATCGGTTCACTACTGAAACTACTATATAGGCTATTTGATGAAATACTGAAGCCAGGTCAGTGTCTTGCACGTGAAGGCGATCGGGCATTCGATGCGCGCACCTAAATCACCCTTAGCGCTTCAGGGATTCGGTCAGGCAAAACACCTCCTGCCAGTTGGCGTCCTTGAACTAGAAATATACAGTAGAATCCCGATAATTCGTATTGTTAAGGGACTGAATGTTAAATATGAATGATCGAGATATTCAAATTAGCGGGATTACCAATAATCGGGACCAAAAAGAGAAAAAATGCATAATAACGAGATTAATGCAAATTTGCATTAATATGTAATGATAAACTCATAGCTACATATTGTATATGCATATGTATATATAAATAAATAATTACATCAATAAAAAACACATTTAAAATTTACGTTTAAAAAAAACCTGTAATTTTTTTTTGTGCAAGCCTTGCAGACGGGTATTGTCGATGGCTTTGTCAAGCATGTTCAAAGCAGAAAATACTTCTTCGCCAACGTCTGATTTCGCTAAGAAATGGCGCACGTTGTTGATGTATTGTTTAGCCACTTTAGGTGTAATTGTCGGCACATCATCTTCGTCATCACCTTCGCCATCAATGTTCTGAGATGGAGCCAAAATTTCGTCATCAGTTAGAATCCCCGCTACCGCTAGGCCATCGTCAAAATGTACGAAATCATCAAACGTTATAGAATTTTCTTCATTTTGAGGAAGACGATTCCAATTCACAGGGCATAGAATGTCTTGTTCAGTAACTGCTGATGAAAGTTCCACCTTCGTGAATCCACAAGCACGAAAACAGTTTTTTATTGTGCTTTCGCTAACACTTTGCCACGCCTTGTGAGCAATGTTCATGGCTGAAAATAAGGTGATTTTATGATCCTTCCCATCCTCGATGCTGTCAAGGAGTTGCATCACTACTTCCTTGCAGTAAAAGGTTTTGAACGTTTTAATTATGCCCTGGTCTAGAGGCTGCAGCTTAGAAGTAGTGTTGGCAGGCAAAAACACAACATTAACATGACTGAGTGGTGGCGCATTGTTGTGGGCCGTACAATTATCCATGAAAAGTAGAATTTTTCGCTGCCTTTTCTCCATATCAGCATTCGCTGATCGTACCCATTCCTTAAATCATTCGCCCGTGGTCCAAGCTTTTTTGTTTGCACGATAGGTCATCGGAAAAGTTTTTATGTTTTTAAAACATCTTGGTTTGGCTGATTTGCCTATCATGATCGGTCTTAATTTCTCAGATCCATATATGTTGGCGGCCNTCTCAGATCCATCCATTTTGGCTGTCAACCATATGGTTACACGTTCTTTACTATTTTTTCCGCCATGGCACTTCTTCCTTAAAACACATTGATCGGTCGGGGATACACTTATAAAATAACCCCGTCTCATCGCAATTAAAAATGTCATAAGAATAGATTATTTCTCCCAATTCGTCTTTTCACTCACAACAAACGTCGGCCGATACACTCGCACTTTTCCCACTAAGCTTCTTCAATTTTATGCTGTGCCTTTTTTTAAACCTATCAAACAAACTATCACTTGCACGAAAGTCTTTAATTCCCATTTTTTATGCGAAAACTTTTGCTTTTTCTCTTAAAATGTTTCCTCCAACTGGTACATTCGAATTCCGTGCTTGCGCAAACCACTTTTTTAAATTCTCTTCTAGTTGTGGATACTCGCCAGTCTTAAAGCGCTTTATTTTGCTGTCCGATGTCTGGGAGGCGATTTTGTCCTTGTTCTTCAGAATTGATGTTATTGTGGAAGGAGGAACGTTATAACGTTTGGACATGTCAATTTGTTTATCACCACCGGCCACGGCTTTAATGATTTTTTTCCCTCTAATTGAAAGACATTTATTAGCTCTTTTCGGAGGCATGGCTAAGACCAAACTGACTAACTTTTCACTCGCTCTGCTCCTTCCTACCCTCTCATAACTCTAGGCCGGACACCAAGGCGCCTCATAGTTCTGAGAATCACAGACACATCGCCTCACAGCCTACTCGGCGTCATTACCTGCCCTTCAAACCCTCCTATGTCCCTCAGTACCCTTCCGGTCTTTATTAATCTGCATGAATTGCATAAATCTAGAGCTGGTGTACAGTCTACGGTTAAAAACATTACGATTTAATGAGATTTTTAAGTTGGAAATAAGAATTTTAAGACGTTTTAATTGAGCTCGAGGACCAAAATAAATACGTATTATCGAGGGGACCGGAATGCATTGTTTTTTTTTACGAATTAAAGGGATTTTCTCAAGGGACAGGCAAATTTGCACGAATTAGTGGGATATACGAATAATCGGGATACGAAATATCGGGATTTCACTGTACTTTAAAACATTCATAGTTCATTAAAAACTAGTACGTTCACTACCAAAATTGACAGAAAATTAAGATCAATGTTGCACATGAAAGGAGAAAGCAAATATCTTGCAACACTGAAAAATATTTTTACAGAATTTACTTATTCATATGTTTAAAAAATCAGTTAACAACAGTCAATTTTTAATAAAAATTAGAGCGTATTTCTTATCTGGATGTTTTGGAAAGCAAATTTTGCAAGACCACCTTCATAAAGAAAAATTATCAGAATAATTAAATAAAACTAGTCATAATGTTTATCAATATTATTAATACTTTATCCATTCAGTCCACGAAAATTATAGATTTTTCAAGTGAAATGGATGTGCATAAAATCAGCTATTAAAAATAATTGTAATCATTATTGCTATTTATTTACAAAACGTAATTTTTTTTCTGAAGCATCCACAATGAAAATACGCTGAAATTTCGATCGAAACTAAACAAACTAATTAATACCCCCTCCCATTTTAAATAAGTAACTTCTAGCAAACTATTTTGACTCTGCATCTTGCACAGTATGGTGCAGTGCTACACTGGAAGACACTTAATTCTACCTTAAGCCTCGGCTTCACTTATTATGCAGGAACTCTTCTGTTTTCGGGTCATAATCCCAGTTTCAGAGGTATTATTGGAAATGTTTGATTTAAAATTTACTAGTCGTGTTTAATACTTTTGTATCTAACTTCCACTGTATGTTATTTCCTGGTTGCAAAAAGGCAGGAACTTATTGATAAAACATAAATATGTTCCTGACGTTTTACAACTATACGATAACACGCAATTAAAATTAAGCACAAAAATATCAAATTCGTAAAATAAATTTTTTTTTTTAATGATCGTGCATTTTCGGTTATTAGTGTGAATCCTAAATTAAAACTCGAAAACGAAGAATTTCTTCATAAGGGGCGAGACTGAGTCTTACGTTATGTGAACCGCAGTCTAAGAGTACTGGAGAATACAGAAGCGAAACGGTGTGGCGTAGTGCGCACTCCCAGCCACAGGCCTGCGAAATGGCCTCGCCGACCAATGGGAAGCATTTCCGTAACGTGCAGTAGCCAATCGGACGCAAGGCCTGTTTCTCTCCAGCTTCGCGCGACCAAACCGAATCGACTTACGTCGAAGGTGTGTACTTCGCATCTGTATGCGTGTGTGTTCTGTGCCGCAGTGCTGTGACTCACCTGGCGGTGGCTTGTCGACCCTCCGGCGACACGAAACGCGCGTTGTGGTCCTTCTGACCAGAGAGAGAGAGAGAGAGAGAGAGAGAGAGATACGATGAAACACACTCCTTCCCGTGACGCCGGCGCCGCAATCCGGCGTGGTACTGACGCCCCGCCGCTCGGAGGAGCCACCGGTTCAATTCCCTCCCCTGTCACTCCTCGCCCCCTCTCTCTCCCCTCACACACCACTCTCGTGGTCATGGTCGATACACTCGCCTCACGAGCCGGCACCCGCCCCAGCCGAGATGCCCCTTCAGCACAGAACAGTAGAGTACTCTCTCTCTCATGTAACTTGGCAATATGTTCCCATTTCCACGAAAGTAGCCTCAAATATTTCCTTTTAGTTTATGTATACTTTCGCCATCAGCTGGTGCATCAAGTAGATGCTGTATATTTTATCAACACGCTGTCAGCTAATCCACTTGCCATTGTACTGTAACGCTAAACAAATGTTAAGGTATTTAAATTTTAGACTGCCATCTGTCTAAAAAAATTCGTAGTGTTATAAAAGTAAAAATATAAAACCTTGAAAATATAAAAAAATTTCCTAACTCTTTTTTAATTTTTCCGAGACGGCGAATTTGGGTTAACATTTGAGAGACTCTAATTTTAGTTCTTATCACACTTTGGACGTTACAGCTTATATAACTGGAACTAAACTAAAAGTAATTCGTGGAACTTGCTTGACAACGCACTTTCATCCGCTAACAACTCACCGATGACTATCGCAATGCAGTAATTATGGTATTATTGATACTAAACAGTTCGAGATGGAAATATGTGGCGTGGAATAACGTAATAATTGCTTAAAAACTAGTCATGCGCGTCCCACTTTCTTCGTTTTATTAATACAGTATAGTAACAACACGACAACAAGGAAATGGGCTTGCGGGAGAACAACATAGGATTGTAATTTAACGTAGACGTAAAGATTACCGGCCCAATATAAATTACTAGTAATCAAAATAGCTGTACACGAAATATGTGTTACTCTAAAAATTACGCAGAGCTCGCGGAAAAATAAAACTATTGGTATCTGTTGGTAAATTTATTATTTTACACACAAGCAATTTTTTCTGGCTTTGTAGTGCTTCGTGAGAGCGCTGACAGTGGGCGTGGCAGGGCGTGTTGTGAGCTGAGCGTGTTACTCGACAGGTAGCAGCACGTTGGCTTGTGTCTTGATCCCGTATTTTTAAAAGTTGACGTTTCTCCTATTACTGGCTAGAAACGACATCAATTTGAAATATGTTTCGTCACATTACTTAAAAAATTATTCAATAATACCATGCAATATTTCTGTAGGCTTTTGGAATTTATATCAAGCACGTATGGAAAGCATGGATGGAGAGTGGGGATACGACGTGAAAAGAACTCCCAAGGTTTGAAGTTGCGTTTCATTTGGATACAAATCGTGTTAATGTGCATTTTATTTTGAACACCTATACATTACTACTTTAGCACGAAGCTTAGTTTGTAACACTAACAACCGCTGTTTTGTGACCACGTAAAATAAAACGTATTGTCTAATCTTGCAACACTTTCTTATAGCGTATTTTCTTCTTGTCTGGTGTGCGTCGGCTGTGCACTCAGAATAGCCAACATAATATTGATTTTGTTCGTTCTTGCGTTAGCTGATACAGGATTTTTTAAATGGAGCTTAGTTTGTTTCGTATACGTAAAGGTGCCACTCGCTGAATATCTTGATCTTGCCAAGTTTATGAGATAGAGAGGTCGCTTTAAGAGAAACCTTCCCCCGCCATATTGGATTCTTAGTTTTTTTCTAGCTTGTTATAACGACTGAGCTACCAACATAATTACGTCAATAGCTATTTTGAAATAGGTTTTGTAACGTGACAATCTTTAGATTACGCGTATATTATTTAAGTAACCCTTAATAAAACTTATTCAGTTAAATTTTATACTCTTGCAAAGGTCCGGCTAAAACTCGCGGCAGTAACAAGGCCTCTGGGGTCCTCAGGAAACCCGAATAAGAAATAAAAAAATTAACAATTAGGCTACAGTATTTATATTTATTCTTATTATTCTGAATAAAATGGCTGTCCCGATATTTTTGAAAACTTATTTCATTGGTTACAAATAAGGCTGGTTTCTTGTTTATCTATGGCATGAAAATAACTTTGAATAATCAATAACTGAGGAGCGCGAGGTTTCAAAATTACTGTCTCATTAGAGAAGTAGGTTGTTAAAACCAATAAACACAGGACTGTGGCTATGAGTGACATTAAAGGGTACTTTTGGAATGTTATTATTTTTAAAAATATAAACATGCTAGGAAAAAAAAATCGATACGGCCGGGTGAGGTTTCCCTTAATGTGTGCCAAAGGAAGGATACGTGAATTTGAAAGCATGTATTTCGGTCAACCTTTAGTGGAATACATGACGTGGATTCGACGGTACAATTGATGAACGTGTCTTAATGCTGGGAGACACAAAGTGTTCACTGCGCAGCAGGAAAGCGCTCTTTACCCCATGTATCTCTGCTGTTGAAAAATTCAGGGCGATATTTGCGATGCTAATGGCATTTGCGATATTGCCATCGTAAATTATGTTGATTTGTTTCAGTGTTATTAACGACATTTACATTGCTGACATTTGAGAAACTAATTTGAGCAATATTTGAGGTATACCAGAGTAGAGTTTCGATGCTTTATTGTAGCGATAGATCACAGCGATATCGTAGACACGTATCGAATAGTGGATATCCCACAGCCATGGTATCGGGATGAAATTGCCAGTAGTATTCCCTGCGAATAAAGGTACTCTGGTATCTTCCAGTAGTTCAGCTTTCCTAAAACAGTTACCGTAGCTGCTGCCCCAAAAATGCCTTTACGAATATTTCAAAGGAACTCTCTTGCGCTTTAACGTTTTCCCACTTTATGCTGGGATGTTAATCGGGAAAATAAACTAAACTTAAGACTCCGAGGTCCTGCGTTCGATTCGCGAGTAAGCCATACATGCGTATCGTTTTTAGGTGCTATCGACGGCAAGGCTGCACGCCAGTTTAGTGCTTCGCGCGTAGAGGCGATGAGAGAGTCGATGCGCATGTCTTGGTCGCCCCGAGCACTTCCACGCCTTTGGGCCTCAGACGTGCAAGATTCCTTCGACCAGGCGGCCACCTTAATGTCCCCGCTGCAGGGTGCCCCACAATCCCACTCACTCACTCACTCACTCACTCCGTCGAGCTGCTGCATGAAGTCTGATCAGCTATTTCGAGGACTAGC
>NQII01003587.1:66436-97637 GCA_002778355.1 Clitarchus hookeri
GAGAAAATGATTCCCACGTAACGAGAAGAGACGTAGAAGTGTCTCGTGTGGGAAGGGAAGCCGTGATCGATGAACGGGATCGGCTTCAGAACGGGGTGAGTAGTTAGCGAGTGGTTGGTACAGTCCAGTCTCGGTTACTTCCAACTTTTCTGAAGCCCTGCTAAAGTTCTACTTCCACGTTATTCCTCCACCTCATGGAAACAAGGGTTAATTAAGCATTGTTTCCACGAGGCGGAGGAATATCGTGGAAGTACAACTTAAGCAGGGCTTCATAGAAGTTGGTTCTAAACGTGAATGAACTAAATCTCAGTCCTTTTTGCTGCCGGACCCTTCATTCGAGCACTGGCATGAGGGTGCCCCTGACTCGGGAGCCAAATGGCCCCCTTGCATGGAAGAGAGAGCGAAAGCTTGGTTAGTAGACATACGTGCTCTCCGTCAGAATGGCGATTACCCACGATAGTGGATTGTAAATGTAGACGGGCGATAGTCGGCCACATAAGCGAACTTCTGTGTGTCCCGGTCCGGCGGTAAAAAGCGGTCGTGTGAGAGGGGCTGATGACCACGGCTGGGACGTTGACCGACAAAACTAATAGTCGGCGCTTTAAAACAACGATGCGCTAGCGTGCCTTCCTCGCATTCGTACAGCGTCGCGGGTCTGATGCCGCCCTAATACACGGCGGTTTTTTTTTCTTTTTTCATCTCGGTTCCGGGAAAACGCTGTTGCAGTTTCTTAATATCAACAAGTTGCAGATTCCTTCAGCTATTAGGACTGTGGCGAGTACTTACGGTTACGAGTTTGTGCCGGTTTAATATCTGTAGAAACGCAATGCAACAAAACGGCGATGAAGAGCGGGGATCACCAATATATATATATATATATATATATATATATATACACACAGCCAGTTACATTATAACATTAAAGTCCCAGTAGAGGGAGTAGACCTTTGTCCCCCTTACGATATTATGATATACTACACAAGGCTATAAAAACTCGGCCACAAAACAGAGTGACATAATAATAATAATTATTATTATTATTCAAACATTAAAAAAGGCATAAGATTTCTAAACAGAAGCAGCACGCGTGATCTTTAATTTTTTTTTAATTTTCTACTTTAATTATTGTCTTATACCACTCAGTTTATATCAAAGGTATAGGTCTAAATATACTGCAGGTTGGAGTAATGTGACAGTATATTTTACACTGACCTGTTTTGATGTAAAAATCTAAGTAGCACAGTTTTTTTTTGTTGACTACGCTAGCTTCACGGATTTGCTAGTCTTCTTGCTGTGTTTATTATAAATATGTATTTATTTAGAGAAATTTCAAGCTGACTGAATTTGTAGGAGAGATGGTGTTTTCAAAAGTAAATATTTATTGCATGTAATTAATATTATTTCTGTTGAATTTTACGTTATACTGCTGTGGGGATTCATCATCACAAACTAGAAACCAACATTTTCCACTTCAGTACAATTTAGCCTGGTAACAGTAAACTACGTAGAGCATCGATTATCCNGAGGGGTTTCGGATAACTGATTTTTCGGATAACAAAACTGTATATGTAGTATGTACATATGCACATACCTACATATATCAAGGGCGTTTTTCCTTGTTGAGTTGACAGAGAACACGTGTTTTTCAACAATTTTCTATTTTTATGTGGTTATTTTGACCCTAACCTGGGTCCTCATCAGGCTAAAATAATACAATATACATTAACTATAAGTTTTTGTAAAATTAACAAATAATTTTTTTTATATAAAATCGAAGAAATTAAATTATTTTTTACATTTCACCTAGATTAGGCATGGTTGAATCAAAGGTAAGGTTTACAATTGATACTATCATATTGTAGTGTCACAACAGCCTATGAAGTAAAGATTGATAATTGAATAAAAAATGTGTTCTCTCTCATCTCAACTGGGGAAAAAAGCCCTGAATATAAGAAAAACAGAGACAAAAAATACAAAAAATCAAGTATAACTGCACATATATATTTTCTATCGCACATACATATGTAGATTACAAATACATAACACAGAACTGACTAAAGTTAGGCTTACAGTTCAGGAAAAGAAGTCCAAAATTTTCTTTTTCTTTAGACCTGAGACTCGGTTTTTTGCAGCTAAATCTCGTAAACGTTTTAAAGAGAGCAATTGGATATCCTCACATTCTTCTTGTTGTTCTAACCACTTCATTTCCGTCTCAAGGCATTGACAAGCTTCGTCATTGGATGGTCCTTTTTCAGCACGGTCGTTGCCACTAGGCTCTTCCTCGTCGTCGCAAGGGTCTTGATCGTCTGTGACACTGTCCATGATTTCATCGACCGTCAATATTTGTTAGCCAGGGTCATCGACATCACATTCGAGCCAGTCTTGAATGTTTTGCTGGTCGCATTCTTAAAATCCTGAAGATTCTTTAATCAGACCAGCCAGTTCTGATACAAATTGGCTGTTCGGTGGCTGTTCGAGTGCAGTAATAGACCCATCTGATGGAAGGAGCTTATTCCAAGCTTTTGCTAGTGTAGTGTCCTTAGCAGTAGTCCAGGCTTCTGCTGCCATGTACATAGCATCCTTCAAGTCAATTTCTGTGTACAGTTGCAAAATAGTTTTTTCATGTTCTTCCCCGAGCAGAACCATACACAGCAATGCCTTTATGTAATAACGTTTGAAGTTTTCAATGAACCCCTGGTCCATTGGTTGGAGGACTGAAGTAACGTTAGGAGGCAAAAAAGCAACTTTAAAATTTCCGTTTTCTCTTTCCAGCGAAAGGTTTGAGGGATGACTAGGGGCGTTATCAATCAACAAAACATTTCCGAAATTCCCAGTTGCAAGCTGATGCTTTTTGACTTCTGGGATAAATACAGTGTCATACCATTCTATAAAATTTCTTGTATCCATCCATTAATTTTTTTGGTTCTTGTATGTAACAGGCAATTTTTTTATTCCCCTTAAAGCACCACGGATTTTTAGATTTCTCTATGATTAGCAAGGGTAGCCTGTGCGTTCCAGTAGCATTTCCGCATATCATAGCAGTGATGCGTGATTTGCTTGCCTTAAAACCTGGTGCTGACATTTCATTCTTAGAAACTAAGGATTTTGTTGGCATTTTCTTCCAGTATGAACCAGTTTCGTCTGCATTGTAGACATTGGTTTTTTTGTACTCCTCCTTATCAATTATGTTTGTAAAATACGCTTTGATATTTTTAGCTGTTTCAGTATCAGCAGACAGTTTTTCACCCTGGATGTCTAATTCCCTAATTCCATGCCTGGATTTGAAACGCATAAGCCAGCCGGTAGTTGCTTTAAAATCAGCGTTACCCACTAGTTTTTTAATTCATTTTCTTAGCTTTTTCACAAATCAAAGGGCCACTTACTGGTTGCCCTTGTCTACGTACCTGCATGGACCATCGTTTTCTCTGCGAACTTCCATCTACACTGTCAAGTACACTTGCAAATTTTGTAACGGCATCACTTTTCTTTTTAATGTCCGATATCGCTACATTTCCAACTCCATATCCCCGCGCTAAGCTTGATCCACTAGCACCATTCTTCCACATGGTTTATTATTTTTAAGTTTATCGGAAACACTGAGAACAAACGCGCTTACGTTTAGGCACCATTGCGAACGGCACAACTACAACACGATCTGTCGCAAGCGAAGACTCGCACTGCGGGGGCGGGAAAATGCGACCGCGGGCCTCGCAGAACGGTAGGCTTTCGGTTAACCGATGTTTCGGTTGCTCGATATTCGGATAATCGATACTCTACTGTAGTATGAACGACAGCTAACCGTATGGAGATAAACTAATTATAAGCCCCCTTTGCCTGCTCGATACCTGCACTGTAGAGTAAAAGTTCAATTAAAATTTTTTATTTGTGCCAAACTGCAGACATCACACACACGATGTCATCACAAGTGAATATAAAAAAAAATGGTAGTAGATTTCTTACCGTATGCGAATGTCACAATTTTATACTTCCTGAACACAAATTAAAACCACCCACTTTCAAAAATAAGATAATTTTCATTTGAGAAACAATGCAAAGAGCGACTTAGAGCTCTCTACGTAACCCGATAAGAGTTAAAAAAAATAAATATATATTTTACTTCAAAATTTTACTTAAGAAATGAATAGAAAAGTATAAATTAATTATTTCAAATGGCGAAAAAATATTTTTTTGCAGGCTTAGGTNATTCATTTTCTTAGCTTTTTCACAAATCAAAGGGCCACTTACTGGTTGCCCTTGTCTACGTACCTGCATGGACCATGTGTAAACTGCAGTGTCTAAATCTTGGTTTTCTGCCATTTTCATCGTTTTCTCTGCGAACTTCCATCTTCACTGCCAAGTACACTTGCAAATTTTGTAATGGCATCACTTTTCTTTTTAATGTCCGATATTGTTGCATTTCCAACTCCACATTCCCGCGATAAGCTTGATCCACTAAGCACCGTTCTTCAACTGGTTTATTATTTTTAAGTTTATCGGAAACACTGAGAACAAACGCGCTTACGTTTAGGCACCATTGCGAACGGCACAACTACAGCACGATCTGTCGCAAGCGAAGACTCACACTGCGGGGGCGGGAAAATGCGAGCGCGGGCCTCACAGGACGGTAGGCTTTCGGTTAACCGATGTTTCGGCTTCTCGATATTCGGATAATCGATGCTCTACTGTAGTATGAACGACAGCTAACTGTATCGAGATAAACTAATTATAAGCCGCCTTTGCCTGCTCGATACCTGACACTGGTATTGCACTGTAGAGTAAAAGTTCAATTAAAATTTTTTATTTGTGCCAAACTGCAGACATTACGCACGATGTCATATCAAGTGAATATAAAAAAAAAATGGTAGTAGATTTCTTACCGTATGCGAATGTCACAATTGTATACTTCCTGAACACAAATTAAAACCACCCACTTACAAAAATAAGATAATTTTCATTTGAGAAACAATGCAAAGAGCGACTTAGAGCTATCTACGCAATCCGATAAGAGTTAACGCGTTTTTAAAAATTTTATCGTGTAAGAAAATGTTTGCATTATGAAAAGTCGGTTAGTCACTAGTTTGTCTGTAAGGCTGATCGTTGCTCACGGGATTTGCAGTATATTCATACCAACAGCAGTCACGGCATTGTTTTGAATAAACCAATAATATCACTTAGAAAACGCACCGAACTGCGTTAACTAAAAAAAAATTACTTCAAAATTTTACTCAAGAAATGAATAGAAAAGTATAAATTAATTATTTCAAATGGCGAAAAAATATTTCTTTGCAGGCTTAGATTTGAAAGTTTAAATGTTTTTAATTGCCGGCCTTGTTACTATTACATTGCAAATAATTTATTGGCCATTCACGGTTACTTCACACTTTCCTGAAGTTATGCTGAAGTTCTGCTGAAGTTCTGCTGTTGGTACCCGATTACGTATCTTTCCGCTACATGAAAAAAATACACTGATTAACATATTTGTGTTATACACGATATAGCACATCACACACAATACACGTTAATAATTTGCCGTGGCTGTGTTTAACGCTGTTATATCTGTGGGGGAAAGAACTGTAATATTTACAATATTGTTTATATGTTTTGGGTTATTTAGTGAAAAGGATGGCTTCAGTTGGAATAAATATTAAAGCGAAGGAGAAACCAGTCCAATGAAGTAGACGGTAAATTCGAGAACGCAACTCGTGCCGCTTATTTTTTGTACGTAGCAGCAACACGCTTAAAAATAGTGGAAAACATGCACATAAATAGGCCTGCCGTAACTTTTACTCCACTTTTATTTCTTTGCACAGGTACTTCGTTTATACCGGGTTTATTTATTTATTTAGAATTTTCTGGCTGAGCTTAATTTGTTGGGATCGTGCCAAACATCCAAATCAAAGAAAATTAAGCACGTTACACGAATGTGTTTCAAACGTATAGCACGAAGTTACATAGTTGTGATAAACATACGTACTTTAAATAATTAATTTCCTTGTAAAAGCAGTTTGTGTAAATTTCGCATGTCCAATATTTGCAGTCGCACACACGCAACACCCTTTCACACGCTGCATTCACGACGCACGCCACAGTATATGTATTCCTGCCGCGGAAAAGCAGATTTATCACAACATCGTAACTTGCCTAGGTAGGTTTACNTATTTAGAATTTTCTGGCTGAGCTTAATTTGTTGGGATCGTGCCAAACATCCAAATCAAAGAAAATTAAGCACGTAACACGAATGTGTTTCAAACGCCTAGCACAAAGTTACATGGTTGTGATAAACATACGTACTTTAAATTCCCTTATAAAAACAGTTCACTGTTAAAACGTGTAAATTTCGCATGTCCAATATTTGCAGTCGTACACACACAACACCCTTTCACACGCTGCATTCACGACACACGCCACAGTATATGTATTCCTGCCGCGGAAAAGCAGATTTATCACAACATCGTAACTTGCCTAGGTAGGTTTACNCACGCCACAGTATATGTATTCCTGCCGCGGAAAAGCAGATTTATCACAACATCGTAACTTGCCTAGGTAGGTTTACAAAACACAACATATACCAACTTGTTGTGGTAATTTTAAGCAGGAAGAAAAATTAACACTTCGTTCAGCCAAGAACAAACACGCCATGCCATCGTCATGCCGCCGCATTCCTGCCAACTTTTGTTTGTAACCGTCCCGCCAACACATCTAAATATATTATACTTATAATAAGTATTCAAAAATTAAAATCTCGCTTAAGTTGTACATCACAAATTCCAAAATAATTATATTTGCCTGTAATAAGTATGAAATGTGATAACATTGAAAACCTGTATAATTTTTCTGCTACTATAAGTGGTGCGAAACTGACATATATATATAAATATATAAAATATATATAGACACTCCGTTTATTACAGTTTTTTCCTCGGGCGGAGAAAAAAACTTCCGTCACTAAGGCCTACGCACCGTAATTTGCGCTGATATTTTTAACTGTAAAAATTTAATGTTTCCGTCAGTGCTACCTATAAATTTCAATATTTCAAAAGTAAAAGTTTAATTTACAAATAGCATACAAAAATATAGGTCGAAACAATATTTTAACAGGGAACTATTCCTTACTAGCCGTTGCAAACACATCGCTGCTCTTACTCACTCCGGTGCCATTGTCCATGCTCCAGGTGTAGTTGCTGCACTGTAGTAAACTAAGTTCGATATCTTAGCGCCGTATTAAAAGCATGGGCTTAAATGTTTTGTTTCATTTCTGTATGTTGTATGCACATATGAGTAATTATTACCACATAAGTAACATATTTCAGTTACTGAGAATATCACAGATTCACTTAATTTACATTTGTTTAAAGTCATCGAATCCTTTGCGATGTTAGGTTTACGTACAGTGAAAGCACACAGAACGCACAGAAAAGTAAATTCTAAGATCGTCTGTCAAAAACACACAACGGAGTTACATATTTATTACAGATCCTGCAAATGACACCTCTTGGAACGCGCAGCACTTGGAACATCATCAGAGTTCCCACCTAACGTCGTCGATAGTTTATTTGCCATGAACTGACATTAACATGAAACTGTTCCTATATGACTAAGTAAAGACTGGTAATTTTGCTAGCGTACAGTGTAATATTCCCTTCCAATTACGCTTATTACTCCCTACAAAATGTTAACGATAACTGCTACAACCACGCTTGTAATTTGAACGAGTCTTATTATTTGCGCCGTTGCAATAGAGTGCTCACTGATTCCTGTTATGATTTGTATCAAAACTGTAACAACTAGTGCCACCTATTGTTTTCTCTATGTCATCCTATTGTTTTCTCTATGACATTTGCAATAAAGCTATGGTCGTTCAGTCGCCACTGAATCGCGGTACGCAGTGTTTCATTTAGCTAATAATTACAATTCCACGTCAAGAGCACGCACGCTACAGTATTTTCACGGTGAAGTGAGCACTTTTGAAAGACCTGCTTGTATGCGCATTGTGCGTTCTCCCGCCGTATTGTAGAATTAACGTTGCCGCGGGCCTGATCACTTTACTCGTGCGTCGGTCAAGTGGAACTGTGAAATTATTACGGGAGAATATATTTCGAAAACATGCTAATTCTTACACTTGGGTGCATTAAGAAGCGGAAAGCAGAAGAATTATTTTCATTATTCACAAATGTTTGCCTAATACTTTTGACCCAACGTTAAGACGTGGAACTAGTTTCCCTCCGTCGTTACCATCTTTATTGGGTGCGTGCAACTCATCGTGCCCGTTACGAACATGCGCAGGTAGAGGCAGTGATATTTTTCAAAGGTTGGTAACTGCTCAATTAACCGCGGGCAACCTACGTTGGCTTCGTTCCGTTACGCCTACTGCAGTGCTACGTATTTGCTCCTGATCGTTATGTTCATAATTACAGCGCAGCGTCGCGGCGTATGTTTGAACCACTTTGTGCATACAGCGTGGACATATTTGCACTACATTCAAATATTTTCACTTCATTTTGGCTCATGCGTGCATATGAACAACGAACTTCTTTATACCTTGTGGTACGTTAGGATTGCTGTTAGCAGGCAGTCGATTAAACGCATGCAAAGTTCCTCTAGGTTTTGAGTATAAAATAATTTTGCATGCAATCGATTTTAAATACTTCAGTTTGGGAACCATCAAACAAATTGAGAAGTTACGGCGAGAATTTGGGTGGATTTTGCCAATGGGGCCAGTGTAGCAACACATTTTCTGAAAAAAATTTCGCTTGTACTGTTTTTCTCTGGGAGGGACGTTTATACAAAAACCGTTAAGGAACAGTCTAACCAACTGCAGGGATTCTGTAAGTGCGCCCATGATTACCGGCTTCTATGAAACGGCATTAGGTTGGCAGCGTGAATGAGTCTTGGAAGTACTACAAAGGAAGATGGGCCGAATTTAATTAGAAGCGGCTCGTCGTTAGGGGAGAACCATCGCTGGCCGTAACTTCCACAGCCTGCGCCATAAGATTGGCAGGGCGGCGTGGAACTGCAGTGCTGCCAACTTGGCGACTTCCTCACCAGATCTGATGATTTCAGAA
The DNA here is from genome assembly GCA_002778355.1 of Clitarchus hookeri. NCBI lineage: Eukaryota > Metazoa > Arthropoda > Insecta > Phasmatodea > Phasmatidae > Clitarchus > Clitarchus hookeri. The sequence goes on from NQII01003587.1 coordinate 75,499, forward strand.
GGTGGTCTGGTGGCCAAATTTCATACTTGCAACTGGTCGGAAAGTTAGTGGTTTCTGTGGCAGTTCTGGTAATTTGTTGTAAGACGGAATTTTATTTTTGATATTATCAGATCACCACACTGATGTGTCTTCAGGAGTGTTCATTTCCCTGCAACGTAGGATGTAAACCCGGAGAGAGCATGAGGATATTTGAATGCATGTAGCAAGTTTTATTGCACGCGATTATCTCTTCATAGGCAGTCGTGTGCACTAGCTCTTGCGGAAATAACGATAAATTTTTGGCCCTGTCGTAAGTTAAGGTTTGGGAACCTTTAAATTTGAAAAAATTATTAAGCTGTCCATTTATAGAGTTACAGTACTGTTCGTTTGTACGTATATCTAGTGAATATGTTATCATAGCATTTCAGGTAGGAATTATTTCGCTCTTAATTTTTAATTTTTTTAATTGCTGGCAATGGTATTTATATCGATAATGGTAAGCAACGCTAAAGGTAAAAAATAAATGAGACTTTGTGGGGTTTCAACATAAGTCATGAGCAAAAAAAAAAAACCGTTTTAAACTATTTAATAGACTTGGAACAAAGTTACGATGAATTCAACTTTAGTCAGAAATTATCATATGAGATATGAGCCATTTAACAAAGCATAATACTAAAAGTAAAACAATTCAATTTTAAATAAATTAAAAAATACGTTATAAATTACAGAGAGTATTAAAAGGCTAGGCATAAAAGTACAAACTGAGACAAAAATCGTAATATTACCNGTAAGCAACGCTAAAGGTAAAAAATAAATGAGACTTTGTGGGGTTTCAACATAAGTCATGAGCAAAAAAAAAAAAACCGTTTTAAACTATTTAATAGACTTGGAACAAAGTTACGATGAATTCAACTTTAGTCAGAAATTATCATATGAGATATGAGCCATTTAACAAAGCATAATACTAAAAGTAAAACAATTCAATTTTAAATAAATTAAAATATACGTTATAAATTACAGAGAGTATTAAAAGGCTAGGCATAAAAGTACAAACTGAGACAAAAATCGTAATATTACCNATACGTTATAAATTACAGAGAGTATTAAAAGGCTAGGCATAAAAGTACAAACTGAGACAAAAATCGTAATATTACCTCTCATTCAAAACCCAAAACGAAATAGAAAATTTTCTTAAGATATATAATGAAAATCCGTGAGGGCACACGGATAGTCTATCAAAACCTCACGGACGTCAAAATATGCAAACAAGTTAAAACGTTAACAGAAAAAAAATCAAAAGGCTCATTAAAAATAAACACAGGCAATATAAGCAAAAATCTAGAAGTATTTGCAGGTGGGTTATCACAAACGTTGACAGCTAAATTAGGTGAGCAGATGCGCTCCCATTCACCAATTCACACAGTCAACTTTCTGGCAACTCGCACACAACTAGCCACGGCAAAATCAACATTAATAAAATATAAAAAATTTAATAAATACACACATATTACGCTACTGGGATCCACACGCATTTACCGTTAATGATTATACCAAACAGAATTTTGACTGGGCGACCAAAACCAAATTTCGATTGCAAACGGAAAGTGCGCAACCCTATTCACCGTGAACTAGCCCAACATAATACCACCCAATAAACACATTAATTGCCCTACGGTCATCCGTAGAAAATTTAAGTTAGCATGATGGTTGCCGCAGAGCTGACAGACGTGGCGATGACCGAAGTCCAATCGTCAAGGCGGTCAGGAGCAATGAGTGACCGAACAGGAACAGGAACTAAATTCAATAGACAGTCAAGAGTCCGGCAGAAGGCAGAGCACCAGCTTAACATCACTAGCCTATAGGGCGTGAGTTGTCTTCCGCGCATGCGTGGAAACGCGGGGAATCCAAAAAGCAGGGAAGGAGAAAGGAGCAGCAGAGGAACAGAGACCTAACGTCGGCGGAGCAGTGAACTAATATCGATAGTCACGGGACGCGCGCACTGCAAACCTTGCAATTTCAAGCTTAAAAAAATAAATGTTATACGCACCTCGAAAAATGTTCTGCACCATCTGTAATTTGGTTGCTCTTGAAAGATATTCGCTGGACAGTATTCACATTACAAAGAGGCATGGGAATGAAAGGCTTGGTGATCTGTAGACATCGTGTATTTTCGTCCAATTTTTTCACCTAAAGGCCATTTCATACGATCATATATTTATTGAATTCAATTTATTGAACTAAAAAACACTTAATTTGCCTTTCACAGAACTGCATTCAATAATCTTTAAATTCTTCTCGTGAAAATTTATCACAAACCTTTTAATGAAACCAGTTTAACAAATATAAGTATATTTTTATAAGTATCTGTGACACTTCCACTACGCGAAAATAATTGGTTAAACTCCAATACATTACCTTAGTTTTATTGTACAATTGTTTTTAATTACGCGTCCTTATTTTGTAAAACCTTTAAATGTGTGCACACAACTCTATTTTTATGAGATTACTTCCATTAATACCGTCAGAAAAGCTGTGATAAAAGATTGAAAATTTGGATTCAAGAAAATATAGATTATGTTCTAAATGAAAATATTGAAGGAAAACGAAACATTCAAGAGACTGAAAAGGAAAATGGCCGCGTTCATGACGTTTATATGACTTCGTATAGTATTAAATGAATTGAATCAAATAAAAATTGAAAGTAATTTGAAGAAAAATTAGATCGCGTGAGTAATCTCGTTTGTACGAAACGTTTTTTTTTAAATAAGTATATTTTGTATGAATTTAATTTGAAAAATACAAATATTACAACATGGTAATTTCCTGGTGATTTAGATACTTTCTATCAAGTAATTTGGCAGCCCTGCGTGGAAAGGGCGTGGCCGAACGCGCCTCAGAGTTATCGGCTCTCTGCAACGACGGCGAATTGTCTCCGAAGTCGGCGTTTAACGACCGCGACCTCTCAGTTTACGTCTCAAGACGGCGCTCGTCGATCCGAGGCGGTACCTCCCCCCCCCCTGGGACACTTCACATTCATGCTTCGCTCCGGAGCACGGTTTGCGACCCGGTCGTTCCCCGGAAACAACAGACGAACGGCCGGGCTGTGCAGTGCGTTTAATTGAAAGCCGGGATTCCCCGGAACCCTCGAGTCTCGTGGAATTTATTAACACTTGGAGAACTTGGGGTGGAAGGAATGAGACGTCGCTTGCTCAGGCTTGACTAAATACGAAGGGGCTGTTCCGAAAGTTCGTGCGCTAGCAGCACTGCGCCGAGTCTATGGAAGCGATTCTGCGACTGTCGGCCTTGATCACAGCCTGTGGCGTGCTTTGTTTATGTGAGTAAAACCAACACGCAATTGTTTTTTTTCCAACAGGTGGCGTAGCCAGGGGGGATATGGGGGCCGTACCCCGTCCCTTTCATCCTTCGGTTGACAACAGCAAATTTAATAAACCTTTTATTGCGGTGAACATGTAATTGCTGTAAAACTATGATGCATTGTATAATATGGCAAAGTAATTTTTCTTCTCCTATCTGTTCTAATCAACACATGCTTATACACTGAAGAGCCAAAAAACTGGTATAGGCGTGCGTATGCAAATAACAGAGGTATGGAACCAATCAGAGTAACGCGATGCGGTCGGCAGCTAGATCCGTTACTGCTGCTACAATGGCAGGTTATCAAGATCTAAGTGAGTTTGAACGTGGTGTTATAGTCGGCGCACGAGAGATGGGACATGGCATCTCCGAGGTAGCGATAACATTTGGACGTTCGCGTACGACCATTTCACGAGTGTACCGTGAATATCGGGAATCCGGTAAAACATGACATCTTCGACATCGCTGTGGCCGGAAAACGATCGTGAAAGAACGGGACAAACGACGACTGACGAGAATAATTAATTGTGACAGACGTACAACTCTTTCTCAAATTGGCGCAGATTGGATTATTGGACTGCCCTGCAGGATTCATGGTGTGAATTGCCTCGTGCATACCTTCAGACATTAGTCGAGTCCATGCCACGTCGTCTTGCTGCACTTCTGCGTGCTCGATATTAGGCAGNCGATATTACGTAGCTGTATCAGTGAAATGACAGTGATTCGAACACAAAAAATCAATTAAAAACAACACATGATATCACTAATTAAGTTAACAGATTTAAACTGCAGTTTTGTTTTTCCATATTGTCTCTTGTAACTTGATATGAAACGTTTTATAGGCTGTTAATAGTTAATATAGCACTTTTGAAAGCAATATTTTGGGAAATATCACTGCCTGTACTTGCCTATGAAAGGGAAGTAGTTCTATTTTTTTTTTTTCGTTCGATTATATGTAATTGGTTAACATTTGTGATTACTAAAATTATTTATTTTACTTTATGTTTTTAACGCATATGGGTGTAGGAATTAACAAATTTGTAAAATATACATTTTTTCTGATAATTTCACATTACCACTGGACCGACGCATGAGTAAAGTGGTCAGGCAAATAAATGGCAGTGTTTGTCTTAAATATGGAGTAAGAATTCACAATGTGCATACAAGTAGATCTTAAGCAAGGCTTTCAAATATGCTTAGTTTACCTTGAACAGCCTATAATTAAACTGACATGCGATTTTTAATTTTAGTCACAATTCTCCGAAACACAGTTTTTATGATTGCTAATGCCGCCATAGTAGAGGAAATGCCACTGAAAGCTTGCCGGGGTTGGTGCGATGTTTATTATGGACTGGTGAGAGGACGTTTGGAGAGGATTAACGTTATCTCTTTAATCTGCTTCGTTAATCACGTGTGGCGTATCGCATGGGTTATCATGCCCGCCAGGTCGATACGACCTGCCAACCATGGCATAGTCACCGAGCAACAAGTGGTTTCGCAGCGATGCAGGCGGTGACATTTCAATATGCAGTTCACTTGTGAATGAGGTTGATGTGGCTAACCAGTAAGTTTTATTTAAACTCTCCCAAACTACGCCTCTCATGCATGACCGTTTGCACCAGCTGTTTTTGAACAACAACAAATAACTCCGGTAGGTAATTACTCACAAAAATATACACTTTCCCAATAAAGTGATTTTTAAGGGAGCTGCGCGCTCCCAAAAAAATCCTTGCTTAAAATGCATTATTTTGTATGGTATGTTGCCTACCTGTCGGGTAACACAAATTCTGTTTCAAGAGTTAAGCATGGTTTCCTCGAAAACTGTTCAACTGAGGGTTTTCCGACAAGACTGTCCTTTTTGTTAAATTTACACGTCCTGATTCTTAATTTGTCTTAAAAGTCGCGTGCGTCTTAGGGTTACGAAGTTTCATCCTAAAAATAAGATGCCACCCCCCTCTTCTACTAAGAAGGGGGAAGATATTTCAACCGCGTTTTCAGAGGTGTAAGATCTCCGCTATAAAATACACTATTAAACATTTTGTTGCTTTGCTGCCTTTAGTTTTAATAATTTAAACAAAAAGTTTTCTGAAAATTTTATTTTTCGGGGTGCATAGCTGCCTTAATTATCATTTTAAGGGGGAAGTTATATACATTTTTGTCCTTTTTTTTTTTAAAGGAATAACCTTTCAGAGGTTGTCGGTGTCTATCAAAAACACCCGGTATATGCATATGGCCCAAATTTACAAACGTTGCTTTATAGGCCTAATTAATATTAATGAAACAGAGAGAAAATAAGTGCGTTGATATTGCGTGGTAAGAAATAGTTGTAATGCAAAATATTATTAGACTCGTTGCGCACGAACGCGGTGCGCCGTCCCTTTGGTGCAATTTTCTACATTTTGTCAAGCCTCGTTTGCATGAGGCGGAGGAATATTCTGGAAGTAGGACTTCGAGGGTCTTCAGAAATGCTGGAAGTAATCGCGAATAGACTGCAGTAGCATTATATGTGCTCTGTGTTATTCGAATGAACTTGGTATAAGGTTGGATGCTGAAGCACGCAACAGCTCTATGAGAGCGCGTAGTCGATACGAGAAGAATAGAGAAACTTTGTGTTTCTCCGTCAACATACGCAGAACAGGAAAAAAGACTGAAATCCTGCAAGCTACGAACAAAATCAGATAATTACGTTTTCGCACTTGTTATTGTTACGGTCTGTTATTTAGTTCGAACGGTAATTTCAGTACCGTGTTTTCCTTTGCATTATAATATTTATATTTGAAAACGGTTTATCTAACATGTATCCAAGCGTTCATCCATTATGCGCCGTCATGACAGTAAAACAGTGTTAAAAAATTTAAATGCCACGAGTACACGTCCGACCATTAAGGTAACATTGCGACGGTGATCGAAAATAAAATAAACAAGATTCGCGTGTGTCGTTTCTTCAGAATTCCAAGCGGTGACTGTTATATTGTTTTAATACACCGATATGTTCAGAAAATATGTAGCCCTTACCTCTATAGCATAATAAACTGCTTTTACAGATTTTTTTTGCTGTTTCAGACACTTTTAAACTNATATGTAGCCCTTACCTCTATAGCATAATAAACTGCTTTTACAGATTTTTTTTGCTGTTTCAGACACTTTTAAACGTCTACATTTGTGTTTCAATAACGAAATTTTGACTTGTCAACAAAATATTGACTTCCATTCCTGTACTAAAATATATTTACATTGAAATAAAAAAATGAGAATATACACTGCTTACCATGAAACCTAGATGGCAACTAAGAGATGTTCCTAAATAGTCCATAAATATTGTATTATTTTAATNACACTGCTTACCATGAAACCTAGATGGCAACTAAGAGATGTTCCTAAATAGTCCATAAATATTGTATTATTTTAATCACGTTAAAATTATAACTTGCATAACATATAATATTAATTGAACGCATGCCTAGAAATATGTTGGGGGAAATGAATATCACAAAATAGCAACTCCCGGATTTGTTGTATTTCAGGGGTTCCGGTGGAAGTTCGTGAAAGTTTTCCTTCCGACATCGACATTGTGTGGCTGTGAACCTGAGTGCGTCAGCACGACGTCATTTAAGTCCGCTTCTACGGATGCAGACAATTGCAGGTGGCAATGGTGCGCTGACGCGCATGCAGTCGACGCAGAACATTGCTTTGCTTGCGACTCCCAAGTTGCCGGAGTTGGGTTGTTGATTATCAGCCGATCACAAAATGTCAAGAGTACAACAACCCCCCCCCTTCCCGCACTGACGGCTGGGAATGGACTTAGTGTCTGGGAGCTCAGGGGCCTTATCCTGTTACTTCATGGAGGCCGCGGTAGTACAGTAGTTAGAATACTCGCCTCCCACCTAGGCGAACCGGATTCGATTCCCGGCATGTGCGAATCGTGCCGGACGATGCCCGCTGGTCGGCGGGTTTTCTCAGGGATCTCCCGTTTCCCCCCGCCCTTTTCATTCCGGCGCTGTTCCATACTCGCCTCGCTTCACCCTCATCGGCTCTCAAGACCTCGGATGTCAAGAGCCGCCATAATATCTTAACTCACTCGCCCTGTTAATATTACTGTGTTTATACAAGTTGAATCGCCTAACATTCTCGCCGCAAATATTTCGGAAAAGAAAGGTGGTATTGATGTTCTTGTTTTCACAGAATTTAAGTTTAGACAAGGGCTCTTAATAGCAGGCCAGGCACAGATTTTCACACTTACTAGTATGTGTATTTAGTGAGCAAAGTTACATTTTTCTAAAGGAACAATGCCTTTTAACATCACGAAAATGAAACTAGGGGAAATTATGTCAATTGTGTTTTTTTTTTGCAGGATTCTAGTCAAAGTAGTTGACGTGGTATCTTATAATGGCAATATTAAATACCTACAGTTTTCTGTTGCATTTTAATGTATGGTCTATTAACGGTTTCTTCACACTTTTTGAATCAAACCTTTGAAAAATCACCCCATGTATGACGTTTTTGGTTATTTCCTAACTATGTCGGGTATTGCAAGTGTTTTATACTTATGTTAACATAAAAGTACTTTATTTTTGGTTAAATTACATTTTTATGTTTATTTTACTTATAAATTATATTTAATTTATAATAATTAATTTGACTTAAAAAACAGTGAGAAAATAGGTGTGTTGGTAATGCCTAGTAAGAAATGGTTCTCGTTCAACATATTATTGAACTGAGTGCACACGAATGGGGTGCGTTGCCTCTTTGGTGTNCTAGTAAGAAATGGTTCTCGTTCAACATATTATTGAACTGAGTGCACACGAATGGGGTGCGTTGCCTCTTTGGTGTTATTTTCTAGACTCTGTTGAGCTTAGTTTGCATGAGCCGGAGGAATATACTGTAAGTAGAAGATTAGCAAGGCTTCAGAAAAGTTGGAAGTAACCGTCAATGGACTACACAATGTATCAGCAGAATTCTAAAAGAATTGTAACGAAGTTACGCAAAATGCTACTTTTTTTTTCCCGCAGAAGCGCTGGTTTGAGGTTAAAACCAAATGCAAATTAGACTTNAACTTTCTAGACTCTCGTTTAGCTTAGTTTGCACGAGCCGGAGGAATATACTGTAAGTAGAAGATTAGCAAGGCTTCAGAAAAGTTGGAAGTAACCGTCAATGGACTACACAATGTATCAGCAGAATTCTAAAAGAATTGTAATGAAGTTACGCAAAATGCTACTTTTTTTTTCCCGCAGAAGCGCTGGTTTGAGGTTAAAACCAAATGCAAATTAGACTTCGTAGAAACCGTTTAAAAAAGTGAAATTTGAAGGTAGTTTCGGAAATTTTTGAGCCAACGTCGAGGACACGTGGATAACGCGAAAATCTGTCCACCTCGTTTTAGTCTACGGGCCAGCCCGCACAGAAAGGCGCCGAGACAGAAGAATAAGAAGAAGAATGCAACGGCGAATTCGCGGACCCGGTCGCGACTTTCACTCTTTACAGTTGGTCGCGGTGCGAAACGCGGTCGTGCCTCCAGTTGAACCGCACATCGATCAGTCTCGACTGTTACGCAACCGCCGTCGATAATTCATGGGTTTGGGCGTGGTTCAAGGATCGACCTTCACTGACCGGGACGTTGCGTCGTATACTCTCGTGCAGCCATATACGTGTGCATACATACATACTTTACTTACGTTGGTGTACATATATAAATATACCGGCTGTTTAAAAAAAAAATCCCAGCATGTTATTCTTGACGAAAATATAAGACGAAAATTTATACACACTTTACCCGTTCAATGAAATCTGTTTACCAGGCTTAGGAGCGTTCAGATAAGACACATTTTTCTGGGTTTTGAGAATATATATAACACTGAGGTGTCAAAAGTCATGGGATACCTCCTAATATCGTGTCGGACCTCCTTTTGCCCGGCGAAGTGCAGTAACTCGACGTGGCAAGTCCCCGGCAGAAATATTGAGCCATGCTGCCTCTATAGACGTCCATAATTGCGAAAATGTTGCTGGTGCAGGAGTTTGTGCACGAACTGACTTCTTGATTATGCCCCATAAATGTTCGATGGGATTCATGTCGGGTGATCTTGGTGGCCAAATCATTCGTTGGAATTGTCCAGAATGTTCTTCAAACCAATCGCGAACAGTTGTGGCCCGGTGACATGGAGTATTGTCATCCATAAAGAGTCCATCGTTGTTTGGGTACATGAAGTCCATGAATGGCTGCAAGTGGTCTCCAAGTAGCTGAACATATTCCTTTCCAGTCAATGATCGGTTCAGTTGGACCAGAGGACCCAGTCCATTTCATATAAAAACATTCCACACCATTATGGAGCCACCACCAGCTTGCACAGTTCCTTGTTGACAACTTGGGTCCATGGATTCGTGGGATCTGCGCCACACTCAAACCCTACCATCAGTTCTTACCAACTGAAATCGGGACTCATCTGACCAAGCCACGGTTTTCCAGTCGTCTAGGGTCCAACCGATATGGTCACGAGCCCAAGAGAGGCACTGCAGACGATGTCGTGCTGTTAGTAAAGGCACTCGAGTCTGTCTTCTGCTGGCATAGCCCAGTACAACCAAAGTTCACCGCACTGTCCTAACGGACACGTCCGTCGTACGTCCCACATTGATTCCTGCGGTTATTTCACGCAATGTTGCTTGCCTGTTAACACTGACTGTTCTGCGCACACATAGTTGATTTCGGTCATTAAATGCAGGCGGTCGGCCACTGCGTTGTCCATGGTGGGAGGTTATGCCTGAAATTAGGTAGTCTCGGCACACTCTTGACACTGTGGATCTCGGTATGTTGAATTCCCGAACCATTTCCGGAATGGAATGTCCCATGCGTCTAGCTCCAACTACCATTCCGCGTTCAAAGTCTGTTAATTCCCGTCGTGTGGTCATAATAACGTCAGAAACCTTTTCACATGAGTCACATGAATCACTTGACTACAAATGAAAGCCCAACCAATGCACTGCCCATTTATACATTTTGTACGCTTTACTACTGCCATCTGTATATTTGCATATTGCTATCCCATGACTTTCGTCACCTCTGTGTATTTTCATAACGCTATGTAAATAGCAATTATATGAAAACACCAAATAGAAAAGAAACTAACATTCGCCAAAATAATTTTGAAAACAAATGTCAAAAATTGGGATAATAGAACTCCAATAAGCAATTGATTTGAAAGGTGGTACTTGGTGTATCTGATATTTTAAACAAAAAGCATTTAAATGTCGTTGTTTGGGGCGCGTGACTCTCGTAATAGTCACCTTGGGGGAAAAGTGATACATATGTGTTAGTCATATTTCTCATATAAGACATCCAAAGAATATCTGACCGATGTCACACTCCGACATTCAGGATATCCAAGGACATCCAAAATTAAGAAAATTACGTTCAAAAGACTACCAAAAGATATCCAAATGTCCACCCAATATCCAAAATAAGATGTATATATTTTGGATTTCCTGTATACGTCTTTAGATGTAGTCATTTACCTTAAGCAATGGCCATTGGTGGTTTTGTAATATCTAATGGATATCCAGTAAGTGGTACAAACTGGTATCTACTACCAGATATCCAATTATATACATTAAAGATTCATTGTAGGACTTAGATGACTTTTGGATATTGTGGATATAGTTAGGATATCCGGTGGATATCCTGTTATACTTATATTGTGGTCAAACCGTGCTTGTTAAGGTTGGGTGAACCTCATGATGGTAGAGAATGTGGGGTAAATAAATAGAAGCAGCTTTAGGGTACTAAATGGCTATATAATAAAACATCTGGAGAGTACATAAAATACTGTAAGGTCGAGGAAGCACAGTTAACTACGTCCATTACCTTACTGAGAGCCACTCCTGCCAACTGGATACTGCCGACTGACTCCTGCCATGTTGTTACTGATTTACTGGTTTAAAAATAACTAAATTATGATGATTAATATATTCATTTACATATGCAGATAATTCATCGCATTCATTAAAAGTGTCGGGTATCAGTAATTTTTCATATGGCGAATGGTCGATGCGGTTTTACGATCTATTCCCCGAAGAATCCTCGAGCTAAACGAACAGTCAATGGGTCACTCAACTCAACGTCGATGCCTCTTACTCGCGAGCTTGCCCATGGTAGTCAACGTAGCACCATCCGTTCGAGACTCGAACCAGTGACACACGTACACACTCACCAACATCTTCGATGTCCAGAAGCGAGTTGCCCCTTTGCGATGCATTTCGCAAACTTCTCACGAACCATTAATCGCATTGTACGATCTTTTACCCTCTCGATTCACTACACGAAACACATTGTGAATTATCCATCTGATTGGAGGAGCATTTCAGGTACTGCTCTTTTAAGGAACCCGTCTTATTCTCCCACAAGGTCTTCTGCCACACATTTCAAATAAAAAATATGGGAGCACTCTGAGAACCCCAATACTCGTTCGCCCCAGAAGAAAACACGCAGGTACTATCATATATATGTGTGTATAAACATATGAATATACATAATTATGTATATAATAAATTTAAAAAATATATTTCTCTATATATTTATATACGTCTATACACCTACAATTATATTAAAACAATTTTTTTATAAATACTTTGGGAATTTTATTATACTGAAATTTTTTTTTGGGTTTATTTGGTTTTAAACTCATTCAAGGTCACGATAATGGGGTCAAGGTTAAAGGTCAAGGTCAATCAGATCTAAGTAGGTGGTTGGGGTGACGTCACATGGCGGCCGGCTGGCGCCTTTGCCAGGTGCCAGTGTGCAAGACTTCTATTTATTATTCTACTACACACATCTCAAAATGTCACATGAAATATGCTTGGTTAAGGCTGAAAAAAATGTCTTGTGGCACCACGAAACCATCAAAATTGGATGTGGAAATTCATTCTGTGGATAGTCTACATTTTAATTTCAAGTTTTACGACAAACATTCGAATACAGCTTTCCAGCAAAAAATATGTAGAAGTTAAACCCCAAATATAAACCAAGTGTGACATCTGAAATGAATTGTTGCGTGACTTTATATTGCCGCAAGAAATATTTTGGGCATACAGTCTAGCGTGTTTCGTTCTCCTTGCATTCGCCACACCTAAACCTTCCCGTCGAACTGCCACATAGTACAGCGTGGATTCTTCACTCCAAATCACACGTCCAGTGGCGGCGCTCTTTACACCACCGTACATGGCGCTTCGCGTCCACAGGCGAAATGTGCGTGCGTGCCCGAGCTATGAACCCCGGCAGGCTACTCACAACTCTCGGCGCACAGTTATGTTGCTAGCTGCAGAGTTAGGTTGCCAGCTGCAGAGTTAGGTTGCCAGCTGCAGAGTTAGGTTGCCAGCTGCAGAGTTGGGTTGCTAGCTGCAGAGTTGGATTGATAGCTGCAGAGTTGGGTTGCGAGCTGCAGAGTTGGGTTGCCAGCTGCAGAGTTGGGTTGCCAGCTGCAGAGTTGGGTTGCCAGCTGCAGAGTTGGGTTGCCAGCTGCAGAGTTGGGTTGCCAGCTGCAGAGTTGGGTTGCCAGCTGCAGAGTTGGGTTGCCAGCTGCAGAGTTGGGTTGCCAGCTGCAGAGTTGGGTTGCCAGCTGCAGAGTTGGGTTGCCAGCTGCAGAGTTGGGTTGCCAGCTGCAGGGTTGGGTTGCCAGCTGCAGGCTGGGTTGCCAGCTGCAAGGTTGGGTTGCCAGCTGCAGGGTTAGGGCACTGCGGAATTCACATGTGATGGTATGACGCGGAGACATGCGATGTTCTCGTACCATATTCTTAGATGTTTGCAGCACACGTGGCCTACCCTCCTGTGGTTTCGTTTTGCGTGTGCCTTCTCGTTTCCACCTCACGGTCTCATCCCCTAACGGTTGACTTGGGCAACTTGAGAATGGCGGAAGTTCTCCTGGCGTATTGCTTACTGATGGGGTAACCAATGCACCACGTTCGAAGTCTCAGAGCTTCTTTGCTCTATCCATTCTGCCGGTATCGTGTAATACTGACATACTCGCTAAGAAATTATCTGTAAATTTACAATATTAATGTATAAGTACAGTGAAAAGGTGCGAATGGTAAAACATTTTCCCATACATGCATGGTAACGTTCCTACAGTTGCTAATGAAAGAATCAAATCCGTAGGGAATTTTGCAACTTTGTATAATAGCGATGCTAAACATTCCCATATTTTCCGCCTGATACGTAGGACTATTACCATACACTGTATGAGGTAAAAACTTCCATTAACATTTAGGAAGTTATCAAAAAAAATTTTTATAGTTTACCTCGAACTTTCTTCCCCTTATTTGTATAGCGTTTTATCATCTAGGCGCGAGTTTACGTTTACAGAGGGGTGTCCGGATTATTTTGGTCTAATAGCGTGTATTCGAATTTACACAGGAAATTGATTTAAAGGTAAACAGTTTACACATCAGATAACAGTGTCCAAAAGCGGCGGTTGCCCCACTAGTAGGAGACAGATTTAATAATTTATAGGGGCTGCGATTGTGTAGTGGTCGGACCACTCGCCTCCCACAGAGGTGAACCGGGTTCAGTTCCCAGTGGGATCGTCCCCCGGATTTTCGCAAGTGGAAATCCTGCCGGACGATGTGCCGTCGGTCGGAGAGTTTTCTCGCGGATCTCCCGTTTCCCCGCGTTTCTTCATTCGGTTGCCGCTCCATACTCGGCTCGCTTCGCCCTCACCGGCTCGCAAGGCCTCGACGTTGAGAGCCACCGAAACAACTACGCTCCGCGTAGATCTGTCTCCCGAGTGACGTAGTTCCAAAGTGGCGGGCCGCGGGTGCTATCGATCGGNGTAATTGAAGCGCACCTAAACAAACGCGGGAGACGGTTTTCACCAAACAGAGGTCAAGAGGTCACGAGGTCACGTGACCCTGTTCAGATCTCTTAAAGCTGCGCTGCCCCGATGAACCTGCGCGGAGTCGCGCTCGTACTCTGCCACTGTTTCTTCCATTGCAGTCGTTCCGAGACACCAATTTCCTTTGCTGCGAAATTATTTTACAAAACAATATCTTCTCTAACGATATTTTATTTATATAGTCTATTCGCGGTTTCTTCACTCTCTTTGAATCGAACCTTTGAAAAAAATCGCCCCTCCCCTCTTGTAAAACATGTTTGGTTGTTTCTCATATGTCATGTGTCACATGCGTTTTTATACTTCTGATAACGTTAAACTACCTTAATTTTGGTTAATTTCATAACTTTACCTACTCATGACCTAAACATTATAATATTTCATTTATAATTAATATGAATATAAACGGTGAGAAAATACGTGTGCTGGTAATGCCTGATAACAAATAGTTCTCATGCAAAATATGATTACGCTGAGTGCGCAGGAACGCGGTGCGCAGTCCCTTTGGTGCATTTTTACTAGACTTGGTTAAGCTTTCTTTACACGAGGCGGAAGAATATCCTAGAAGTAGAACTTCAGCAGGGCTTGATAAATTAGGAAGTAACTGTGAATGGGCTATACCGTTAATATCCACGTAGGTATTGTATCAGCAGGCGTGTAAAAGTTACAAAGAAAATTCCCCGGCAAAAATTATGACATCATTCCACAAAAGAAAAGAATAAACCAGCAGGACGATAAATATAACGAACCCTTTGGTTTTCAGCATTAGCTGTCAATCTGTATTCGCGTCTCGCTTTGTTGTTGTGTGTCTGTAGAAGGGTTTACCCGAAACTCAAAACCTCGCTACTCTGTTTTGTCTCGCGAAGCCTGGTTGTTTGTGTTTCCTTTGTTGTTTTATCCAGAAGTTATTTGCCTTCATGTAAGTATGCATGTAGGCTACTTACGCATATACACACACAGAGGTTTATTCGAAATTACTTCCCAACGAAATGCCGTGAGATGATTCCTTGAGCGAAATGAGAAAGAAGGCACAATGTGACTTGCGAAGTACTCGCGATTTTAAAATTACTTGGTTATCAATTGATTACTGTGTCAAAACAAAGCGATTTTTAATAGAACAGCGATTTATTGAATTAAAATCCCACGAAAATGTCGCTACCTGACAATTTGCAAGTTGGTAGAGACGAAAATCCGCAATAAAACTTTTTGTCGGTTCGTTAAAGTCAGAGTAAACACTTTATTTCCTATTTAAATGTAATAACCTGTTTCTATAATAAAATGTAATTTTGCAGTTAACAAGTTTTGCAAGAGACTAATATGCCACCTCTGTTTACTTAGTAAATAGTTGGGAGGAAATAAATTAGGAATATAAATTTCACAGACTGTGGATACAAGACTCAAGAACACACTTCAGTAATTTGTTGTTTATTTTCAAATAGTGAAGTGTAGATATTTGGCCGGCTCCTGACATAGAGGTCTTGAGAGCTGATGAGGATGAAGCAAGATGGACATGGGGCAGCGCCGGAATGCAAGGGCAGGGGAAACCGGGAGAACTCGAGGAAACCCGCTGACCAACAGCACATCGTCTGGTTGTGTGTGTATAAGTTATTCACGGTAAAATGAGCACTTCCATAATCCTTGCCTAAGATCTATTTGTATGCATCTTGTGTATTGTTCCATCGTATATGAAATTAACATAGTCGTGAGCCTTGTCACTTTATTCATGCTACAGTAAAGTGAAACTGTGATTATATTATAGAAGTAAATATTTTACAAACGTGCTCATTATTACACTTGAACGAAATAAAATAAATAATTTTGGCATTCACAAATGTTTACGTAACACTTTTAATTCAACGTTAAGACATGAAACTACTTTTCTTACGTCGTTACCTACTTCACTGGGCGCGTGCCTGTCAGTATACCCGTTAAAATATTCACGCCAGGGACAGTGACGTATACCAGAAATACGTTTTTTTTTTAAAGTTTCGACGACTAGCATTTTTATAAGCGAGCGAATGAGCGCTCTGCTATAACGCCTGGCATACCCTCATACTTTCTCCCGTGGCCTCATACTTCTCCCGTGGTTACAGCATCGATTCTTCAAGGGAGTGTTTCGCACAGTGCTATCTCGCGTTTCACCCTCTCCCTCTTCTTCCCCCTTCCCCGGGTGAGTTAATCGTGTTCTCAGATCTCTTCAGCGCCGGAGGGTATAATCACAAGGTTCTTTTTAGACTGGCACTATCGCCGGTTCGGGAGGAACAGGCAAAAGTAGGAAGGAGAAAAAAAAGTGAATAATAATTTTTTTTATGTTGGCGGAATTGGGTCTTGTACAGTCAGTCTGAGTAGTAAAATACTGACCGAAAAACAAATCCAAATATGTTTACTTTTAACTGGTAGCATTTTTTTTACAGATACAAGTAACAATAGATAGCATGTGTCTATATATATTCGTGGTTTCTTCAAACGTTTTTAATCAAACCTTTGATAATTCACCCCATACATGACGGGTTTGGTTTTTTCTAAATATGTAATGTATCAAAAACATTTTATGTATACTTCTTCTAACAGAAAAGTACTTAATTTTTTGTTAAATTGAACTTTTACTTATATTTTATCTATAATATATATTTCATGTATACTCAAAATGAATGAAAACGGTGAAAAAATAGGCGTGTTGGCAATGTATACTTAGAAATAGTTCTTATGCAAAATATTATTAAACTGAGTGTGCACAAATACGGCGCTGTCCCGTTGGTGTAGGTTTAAAACTCTGTTAATCGCAGTTTGTATGATGCGTGTGAATAGTATTGAAGTAGAACACAACCAACAAAGTACAATAACTGTACACTGGCAATAAATTGAATGGTGTTAGTCAATGTCGTATTATGTACGGGATCTTAACTCTGGCCAAGAATTCAAAGTAAGAGCAATAAAATAATAGTGGAGTATTTGTAGGAATTTGCAAGAAGGTGAGGAAGAATAGTATTTAATTGATCAATCCACGTCCAGGAGTACAGAAGTTTGCCGTCAGCGTGCTTCGAAGATGCGCAGCAACCGCCTGCATGCAACCAGGGGCACACAAGGGCTGTGTGGTTGCAGAACTTACAGGCGGTAGAGTGAGACGGTACGTGATAACCGTTTCAACCGCATTAATTTAAACATTCAAGCAATTTGTTTCCGTACATCTGTGGCCGGTTTTAATGAAGTGCTGCAGTTTTCTTTTCTAGTGCATTTGTTAAAATATCCTATTTTTTAATTTATTGGGATATAATTTTATATTTCAAACATATGCTCACAGCAGCTAACATTTACTTATTTCCTGATTATGGTTTGTCATCTGCTTCGTTTTGTGTGGTGAACCTAGTTTTAACACAGATTGTATTCAAGTTGGTCTAGCTATTTAACCTGTGTACATTGGCGGGTCTGTAGGAAAGTTAAATGCAAACAAACATGTTCCTCGCTTGCTTTATATTCACCTTTCCAAGAAGTGTAAAAACTTAAAATATTTTTCCATAGAATCCCTAATTAGTCATAAACGTAATAATATATAACGGAACGTTTTGCTCCAGAAGGTTACCTACACAGTTTTTAAAAAAAAACATTCCCTTAGTCGAAAGGTAGAACTATTCGTAGGGCGTACTAAGAGATCATTACATCAAATGAATTCTAGGAATAATGTGGTGTTAATTTCCCAAGGTTGGCACTTGACCTAGTCTGCGCGGGAAACTAGATGGTTCTTGGACATGGATTTGTGAATGACATACTGTACTGTTCTTTTCGACATTCCATCGTCCCAGTGAGCTAAGTAATTAAATTTATAAACATTCTCGTAAATACCTAGAAATGCTATTGTCGCTTTATTCCTTTATTGCAATGGATATATTTAATCTCCCGTAAATAATTTGGCATCGATCTTAATACCATTTACTTAATTGCCACTATATAATTATTATTGTACTTTGTTAGCTGTGTTTGGTTCGAAGGAGGTGGCAGACTTTGCATACCTTCGAAATCACGAAATGAGGACTGAGGTTTCGGATTGATAAAATTGTAACTATTCCTGTTTTGATACTTCCTTCATTGGTTAAACACACAAATACTCTATCAATCATCAGTAGCATATGCCAGCAGAACACCCGGAACATGTACAATCGGCTTGAACCAGTAGGGAACTAATCTGACTGTTAAAAAAAACTACAAATTTCCTGCACATTCGTGATGTAATTCTGCATCACTTTATAATGGGGGTTTGNTCTGACTGTTAAAAAAAACTACAAATTTCCTGCACATTCGTGATGTAATTCTGCATCACTTTATAATGGGGGTTTGTAATCGTATTCTGCATAAAATGTCTGGAGACAACGGTGATGCCATAGAGTGCCTAGTATCGAGGGTACTCAAGGGATTTTGTCCGGGGCGAAATTAATTTTACATATGGTCGAGTGATACAAAACGACAGTAAAAGGAAATCCAAAGCAAAACTTTAAAAAATCCTGGACGTTATCTTTATTCAAGCACCATCCAAGTGAAACCGCGGATTTGTTTTGAATGTAAATGCTCAGTAAAGATAAATCCATGCNCCTGGACGTTATCTTTATTCAAGCACCATCCAAGTGAAACCGCGGATTTGTTTTGAATGTAAATGCTCAGTAAAGATAAATCCATGCATTACACTCGCAGTGTAACGTAAAGTGTTAAGACTACCGCCTACCTGTTCGCCTGAACTGCGATACAGTATGTTAGAAATCCACGTTTTTCTGTGAAACAATTGAAATTGCGTCCAATGAACTGATCTACGAAAATAGCACACACACACACACACACACCNTCTGACTGTTAAAAAAAACTACAAATTTCCTGCACATTCGTGATGTAATTCTGCATCACTTTATAATGGGGGTTTCTAATCGTATTCTGCATAAAATGTCTGGAGACAACGGTGATGCCATAGAGTGCCTAGTGTCGAGGGTACTCAAGGGATTTTGTCCGGGGCGAAATTAATTTTACACATGGTCGAGTGATACAAAACGACAGTACAAGGAAATCCAAAGCAAAACTTTAAAAAATCCTGGACGTTATCTTTATTCAAGCACCATCCAAGTGAAACCGCGGATTTGTTTTGAATGTAAATGCTCAGTAAAGATAAATCCATACATTACACTCGCAGTGTAACGTAAAGTGTTAAGACTACCGCCTACCTGTTCGCCTGAACTGCGATACAGTATTTTAGAAATCCACGTTTTTCTGTGAAACAATTGAAATTGCGTCCAATGAACTGATCTACGAAAATAGCACACACACACACACACACACCAGACGAGTGCTGTTGAGTGCTTTCAAGTCTTCACGCACATTAGAAATATCTTTTNCACACACACACACACACACACCAGACGAGTGCTGTTGAGTGCTTTCAAGTCTTCACGCACATTAGAAATATCTTTTCGAGCACTACAAAATGGTTAAAAACGGCTATATTTTTCATTCAAAGCGCTTTATCTCAAAATATACTCTCCATGCTTACAAAACTACTCAAAAGCCCTGTATTAAACTTCTCTACAGACCTTTTACCAATAAAATAATAGGGTCACCGCTGAAAGTCCCATAAGTACACGCAGTGTGACGAGAACACAGCACGTCAGTTCAGAGCCTCGTGGTTAGTGGTGATGGTGTGCTTGATGCGCTTGGTAATGTCACCCTTATCGCTTCTGCGCCTCTCTGCCTCAAACGCGGAAAAGGGCTACAGGTAGGCGGGAGCCTTAAAAACTAATTTAGCCACCATGCCAGTGTAATTGTGTAGTGAATTTTTCCAAAGGTTTGTTACACAAGTGCTTACTTTCTCATGAACAGTCTATAGTACTCATTTGCGTATTACACGCCATACTAAGTACATCGGGCAAGTGTTAGTCCCCTGCAATACATGCTTGGCGTGGTACAATATTTTAATGTTTTCTGTATACATACTACCATGAGCTGTGCCTTTACTCTTACGTACCCTTGCGATTGCACTTTCAGAGTGGTTAACTTTTTTTGTAAATGAGTGTAATTACAAAATAACGTCGGAACTATTTTTCCCCCCATTCCTAATGTGAACAGACTAGACAACTAATAGCACTGTATCATTGCCGTCACCTTAGCGTGGCTAAAGTGTAAGCTTATAGCTTCTGTAACACCATAAACTAAAGATGAGGTAGACATATTTTATAGTCTTCTGCGCGTCCCCGCAACATTGACTCACCCATCTTCGATATAACAGTCGGTCATGTGGTCAACGGTGATAAACGTGTTTAATTATTTTTCAATTTTCAATATTCTTGCCATTTTGCACGAACAAAATACTTTTACTTGATTGAGTATGTTATAGTTGCTTTAAAAGTAGGCTAGAGGAAGTTATACAAACACATGAAAGAAATTACTTGCATAAAATTTGTTCTAATCTCAAATTCTTAACAATTTTTTTCACCGTGGAATTGCCAGAAAAGCAGTTCAGTGTTGGAACGCTGAGGCCGTGTTCGAATTGACACCTTTAGTTTACTAAGAGATCGCGTAACCCGAATTTGCCTATTGAAATTATGACGTATTTGGTATTTTAGTATTTCCTTTTTTATATGTAAAGAAACTTTCTAAAGTAATAAACTACAAAATTGCAACCGTCGCTGAACAAGTGACTATCGACGGCGTCCTAAAGGGTCAATTCGAAGGCAGTGTTGGAATGACCACCGTGCAGCTCACATGCGCACTCCACACTATTTTCCCTCTACGTATAATACCTTTGACCCAGTCCGGTTGGCAAGCGGGGGCGCTTTCAGAAAGAGGCGGTGCCTCGTGAAAGCGGTAAATGCTCGCCGTAGTCGCCCGGCGACCTCCCGAGGCTTAGCGCGGGTGGGCCGGCAGCGACACGCGCTCGACTTCGCATGAAATATTCATGGCCGGTGCGGTGACAGGGCGAGAAGGAGGCAAGCTGCGCCCGGTGTTATTTCGGCAGGAGTCGATGGAGCGCCATTTAGCTGGAAATAGGGCTGGCGGGGAGGAAGGCAAGCGGCGCGCAGGAACATAATCTGCATCCCCCACAACGAAGTTCTTGGAGTAATGATGGCGTTCCTGCCTTTCATGGTAGCGTCGACAACATGGACGATAGGAGACTGGTACCGACTGGAGACCGCCCACCTAACAGGAAGACCCAACTGTCGTTATCTGCCCGACTTGTCTAACAGGCGAATTTCTAACAGCTGACCCGTCGGGCAGGTGCTTTTACAACAGCTGACGCGTAAGAGGTCAAATGAGTTACGGGTGGAGTAGCGGCTGAATGAAGACGTCGGAGAAATCGGCAGTACTATGAAGAAATATACNCGCGTAAGAGGTCAAATGAGTTACGGGTGGAGTAGCGGCTGAATGAAGACGTCGGAGAAATCGGCAGTACTATGAAGAAATATACCATATCAATGTCCACAACAATCTCCATACGGAGCCCTTGTCAAATGAATTCTCGCATTCCCGGGTACTAGAATAAAACCGAGGACCCAGCTGCGGTAAGTTAGAGTCTAGACCACTGAGGTAACCTTGAGTCCTTTAGATTATTAAATGATTATTTTGTATGAAAGCTCTCACTTTGTGGTAGTAAGCTATACGGGGACAGTTCACAAATTAATGAAAATCTAAACTCACACTTTAAAACGGCACCTACTAGCTTCGTTGTCATCTTACACTGGAACCCCCCCCCCCAAACTGATATAGGCGTGGGTATGCAAATAACAGAGGTATGGAACCAATCAGAGTAACGCGATGCGGTCGGCAGCTAGATCGGTTACTGCTGCTACAATGGCAGGTTATCAAGATTTAAGTGAGTTTGAACGTGGTGTTATAGTCGGCGCACGAGAGATGGGACATAGCATCTCCGAGGTAGCGATAACATTT
>NQII01003587.1:97985-184988 GCA_002778355.1 Clitarchus hookeri
GAGATCTCCACTGCCTCGCACTCATGAATTTGTGGACTGCCCTGCAGGATTCATGGTGTGAATTGCCTCCTGCATACCTTTAGACATTAGTCGAGTTTATGCCACGTCGTCTTGCGGCACGTCTACTTGCTCGCGGGGGCCCTACACGATATTAGGCAGGTGCACCAGTTTTTTTGGCTATTCAGTGTATACCGGGAGTTCGAACGCACGACTCTACGTATTGTAATATGGCGTTTCCACCAAACTTCGTCCTGGGGCCTGGTTTATTTTTACGGTTCTTTATTTCAGAGGCAGCACGCAAGTCTTATAACTATGGGATAGAACCTTACAGCTGCGTTTTTTTCAACATCNGTTCTTTATTTCAGAGGCAGCACGCAAGTCTTATAACTATGGGATAGAACCTTACAGCTGCGTTTTTTTCAACATCATTCCCCATCATAACTCCATAAAAACCTTTATTCGTTTCTAATCTGGTATATCTGCACTTGGTTGAATCTACGGAGTGAAATGTAAATTAAGTTTCGAAAAATTGTATCTTGGGTAGAATAATTGAACTGCCGTGCTAGTAATTTATCTTGTTACTGTGTATAACTTCGTATTACAGCCAAAAACTTGCTTGAATCTGATGTGAACAACTAACTCAGATTCATCGATTTTAAATTTAGGATTTTGTCATACAGTTCGTCCCCTACCACGGAGAATTGTACGTAATCGTATTAAGGATCTATAATTTTTTTTATTAGACATTCCTGCATTTAAGGAAATATTTGGTGATGTAATATTTATTTTTAACTTTTTATCTACTCCTGCGAATACAGAGAGAATAATGTATGCAGGCCTCCGTTCTGAATGCCTCTTGAACNTTTTAACTTTTTATCTACTCCTGCGAATACAGAGAGAATAATGTATGCAGGCCTCCGTTCTGAATGCCTCTTGAACGCTGCATGCAGCGGTATTATGGTAATAATTAGAACATGGCGTGCTGGGCCGCAAATCGAAACACCCCGTGTCTNAACGCTGCATGCAGCGGTATTATGGTAATAATTAGAACATGGCGTGCTGGGCCGCAAATCGAAACACCCCGTGTCTGGTGCGGGGAAGTCGTAATTATAAATAAACACGTTCGTGTCGACAGTTTGTCATTTCTTGGTACTTGTGAGCAGTCATTTTTTTCAAGGCTGCACTGAATATGTTTGTGTATGTAGTAATAGTAACTTGAGAATGCCGTCAGTACACGAATTTGTTTCAAGGACAACTCGTCAGACAACATTTTAACTTGTGATCAATTTTTTTTTACATGTGGCGGTATTTGCAACTTAATATCTACTATACTGCTATTGCAGGTTTTTCTGTTCTTACTGTATTTGAATGTTCCTCAAATAGAAAAACGTTCAGCTGCACTAAAATGGGCCAGCGATCCTTGTTTTATTTGTAATAATAATGACTGATGAAGTTAATGATTCCCTTACAAGTATCTGTGTTAAATGAGGAACTGCATCGCTACTTGGAATATATTGTAAAGCCATGCAAATCACATTCGTTGTTCCATCTTAACGTATTGTATCACCCGTATATCTTCCCCCTCTGAGAACGAAAAACTCATTAGTGAGTATTTGGTGGTTACAGTGCTTTGCCAAGAAACATGAAAAATTACTATGTTCGTTTATAACGGTGGCGTGTTTATGGAAAGAGCCATTTCGGCGTGCAAATAATTTTTGCAGTGAATTGATTTGAGTTGAGTAGAGGTATGGGCGGCTCTTAAAAACGTGGTCTTGAGTGCCGATGAGGGTGAAATGAGAATGAAGCAGCGCCGGAATGCAAGGACCTGGCCCACTCGCGAAAATACGGGAGTGGTGCGGCCGGGGATTGAACCCGGTTCGCTTTGATGTGAGGTGAGCCGTCTAACTGCTCAGCCACCGTGGCCCCTAATTTTACAGTGAAGAGCACATAGATATCACGATAGAATTTCAAAATCATACCATCTGAATTTGTGGCGTAGGAAGGCATATTTTCATTGTATAAAATGTATTGCAAGGAAATTAAATATTAACATTTTGGACATGGTGTCTTTTAAAATGGCATTTCNTTTCATTGTATAAAATGTATTGCAAGGAAATTAAATATTAACATTTTGGACATGGTGTCTTTTAAAATGGCATTTCCAGTGTCACTGTTTCAACCTTTGAATTTTTATTTTATTTTATGCTATAATCACAACAAAGTCTGAGCTGTGTTTTTTCAACCAAGATTGTAGATATTTTGGTGCCCGTATGCCACTTAACTTTACGATGAATCTTTATTTACATTTCACACGGTTTTTTAAAATTCCACTGCAAATAAAAATATCTGTAATCTTGAAAAAACTCAACACATGTTCAAATAATTTTATTAATATCATTATACATACGTACAATACACCATAACAGGCATGCCACATCGTCAACATATTTAAGAGTTCTGTGGAAAACATCCATAGTCTGGAATAATGTCGAAAAGCAGCGCCTTATTGTTACAACGTAGAAATCAAGGCAGCTCATGTATTGTAACAAATAACGTGCCACAGGCGAGACAGAAAACCTATTTTGTGTCTCACTTTCATAATTTAGTTGAATTTTAAGCAAACTGTTATTTTATTTCAAATGTTTGACACGCGTTCGGTTCCCAAGGAATGTCATAGAAACACAGCTTTAACAACTTGTATAAACTTGTATAACGTAAAATAAACTTATCAAAAACACAATATAATTGAGCGAACAATCAACTTAATTATAATATACTATCTATAGTAATTTACATATTAGTTACAAAAGTACAATTAAATGTCACTAAGACAAAATACATGAAAACATCAATAAGTACATATTTTAAAAGAAACCATGTATTATAATATAATTAACAATCAATGTATTCAGGTGCGGAAAAAACTGTAAATTTCGTTACATATATAAAAACACTTATCCTATAAAAAATTGAGAGCTCGAGGATTTACTGAACAGAGAACGAATTTGACTCGAGGCATTTGATCAAGGCATAAGTAATGCCGAAATACTTATTTATTATTCTGAAAAATAAAACCTTTACGAGAAAACTAAAACATTCGTAATTGGTATACTACCATGGAAAAATCATTCGTAGTTTCAAAATATCAAGGAATAACGGAGGCTGCTCATATTCAATGATTTAGAATGAGGAAGGGCAACAGAATTGTTCATCTATCAGCATCTCCACTTCTTTTATTTGTGGGACTCATTAAATTGAACTTACTACAAGTAAACTTAAGAGGCCCTGGACATGTATTGCCGCCAGCATATTCCTATTAACTGTTGTAAGGATACTTGAGGTGTTATGGCTCTATTATTTAAGATTGCCAGCTGTTATATGTCCTTTCATCTTACAAGGTTTTGCTCCTACAAACTCCACTGACAAAATAACTAGTGCAGCAATAAAATGTGCGCGTGTAGGGCTTAAGAAACAACTCGATATAAATGCGACATTCCGTTAAAATATATGTTCGCAAAGCCGGGAAAAAATAGTTCTGTAGCAATGCCATTGCTGATACCTTCAAACCCGATTGCAGAACTTCCCAGCAGGTACTAGCAACACAACATTCCGTTAGGTTATTAGAATTCTGATTGTTGTGGCAACAATCCAAATATTGTTGAAGTTTGTCTGCCGGAGGTTTTTTTTTTCATTGTAGGAACGCAGTGCTCTGCAGTAGTAACTGTACTTAAAATAGCAAATAAAACCACAACAGAAAGTTCTGTTGGTATGAATACTATTTTTGTTAACAATGTTTAGATGGTACCTACACCCCATCAGATGGCTGTCCCTATTTTAACAGTCTACGTGGCACCTACACCTCATCAGATGGATGTCCCTATTTTAACAGTCTAGATGGTACCTACACCCCAACAGATGGCTGTCCCTATTTTAACAGTCTAGACGGTACCTACACCCAACAGATGGCTGTCCCTATTTTAACAGTCTAGACGGTACCTACACCCCATCAGATGGCTGTCCCTATTTTAACAGTCTACGTGGCACCTACACCTCATCAGATGGATGCCCCTATTTTAACAGTCTAGACGGTACCTACACCCCATCAGATGGCTGTCCCTATTTTAACAGTCTTGACGGTACCTACACCCCAACAGATGGATGTCCCTATTTTAACAGTCTAGATGGTACCTACACCCCAACAGATGGCTGTCCCTATTTTAACAGTCTTGACGGTACCTACACCCCAACAGATGGATGTCCCTATTTTAACAGTCTAGATGGTACCTACACCCCAACAGATGGCTGTCCCTATTTTAACAGTCTAGATGGTTCCTACGACCAATTTTTTTCTTAGTGAGCGCTGTTGCCCCCCCCCCTTTTTTTTCCTACTCATCCTTTCAGCTATATGACAACACATGGCTGACAATTATTAAAAAAATAGACGTGGATTATTTTAACTCTTAATTCATCTACAACAGGCTTTTTTTGGGGGGGATTTCACCAGTACTATCATTTTTAAATTCATGTTAAAATACTGTGCTCCTTAGACTATAGCGAAATAGTTTTTTTTCGGACATGGTACGCTGGACTGTTGTTAAAATGTTTATCTCTTGAATTTTAGTTTTAAAGTATCTAGTGCTTCCCTTAGAATATTTTATCTGTTGAACTGAAAAACAAATTATTAGTTATCAAAACAAAACTTTCGTACAAAATATTGTACCTGAATAATAACCAAAAACTTATAGCTCCAAGATTGCGCCAGCCGCACCAACTCAACTGCATCGCTAATTCAGCTATGGACGTGGACTTGAGAAGAAAGCTGTGTCGCCCGTTCTTCCATGTAGCCGGGACTCCAGAGGAAGAAGCGACTCCTTCCTGAAAAATCTAGTTTCATTTTGCTTAGTTTTGATAACTAAACGATTTGAATTCTGCTTTCTGTGAAACTATATGTTTTTAATTCTTGACAGCTTATAATCTTACAACTGAGAATCCCACCTGTGGAACTGATTGTTTCAGCAAACCAAGAATTTGCATGATAATTAAAATATTGCACATGCGTATAAAAAACTAAATACGTTAAAATTGGTTTGGTACGTTCAGTAAATTTACCTATACAAAGAATTTCCTTTTTAAGAATAAAAATCGAAATAACAAAATCACTTGTTTCTGCATTGCACCACAGCTCCAGATGAAAATTGGAAAGAAATTTAAATGCACAGTCAGTAAAATGTCTTATTTGGAAGCGATATTGAGAATATTTCGTAGGTGAAATGTGTATCAGCTCTAAGTACTACCCGAGCCCAGTTTCAATAGGTCTCTGATTGTTTGACACTGTGAGATGGCTCACTTCGATCTGCAAAGACAACTGATGGAATTAGAAACATTTTCATAAAATAATTTATATTCAAGAGAGCTGATTTTGTTTTATTTGTTAAAAGCCATCGAAAAATTTAAATATCTGCCAGTAAACATGCGTGTTAAAAAAATCTTGTTCTGAGCAAACCTCTGTTTTCAGAATGTTAGTTTAAATATTTAAGCTACATTAATCTATAGACAGGATAGTTGCCAGTGTATTACGGATCATAAATGACGCAGAAAAGTGCAGTGCTTGAATTGACTACATAGAATGATTCATGGAAATAANGATCATAAATGACGCAGAAAAGTGCAGTGCTTGAATTGACTACATAGAATGATTCATGGAAATAAACCTAAATATACGTTTTAAAAATTCTGCCACTGTCCTCGTAGTGAAAATATATTCCTTAACGAGAAACGGTACTTGATAGACAATACCACAATACATATGTAATAGTACATATAAGGAGTAGCTTAGCTAGTAACGTGTGCTCACAGTGACATTCACATATACATAAAAAGTTTAAATATATACAGTATGATATGCTATGTATAGCTATTAAGTTTCTTTGGTTTATCACTTAACCTATAAATGGACAAATAGGAGTTTGCTGTTTGTAGTCCTTAGACACACACACAGCAGGTCTTCCAGGCGAGAGTTCGTGCACAAAATATACATACATTTGAAAAATTGGAGCACTTGTAGGTAGTCTGTTCACAAAAATACACAAAGAAACTTTTCAGATTGATGGTTTCTTGTGAAAACGACTTTCACGAATTTTCAGAGGTTCTCTTCATTATATTAATTTTTCTTTTAAATAACAAACCGGTTAGGTAGGGTGACCAGATTATAAAATTAAAAAAAAAAAACGGGACATTTCGATAAAGGAAATTATCTAATGAGAATTGAATTTCAAACGATACTAGGAAAGAGAGGTGGGGTTGGTTAATTTAAGTAGCGGTGACAACACTTATGATCTATTTTTTTTTTGTATATTTTAATTACCTATAAGTTTCAATGAATGTCAGACGAGTTTGTGTACATAAAATTTTTTTTTTTGGAAAAATGTGTAATGTTTATATTTAACATCTGAGAATAATATAAGCGTTATTAAAATGCATTACAATTGCATTACTGTAGTATATTATAGTTTTTTTTCCAGGTACCTGTCATTTAAATTTAGGGCCTACAATAACATCTGTGTGTAATATTAAATACAAACTTCCCTTGCAGGAACATTTAAATTAGACACGCTAATTATTATATAATGAAAGTGTTCGGTGGCGTAGCTAGGTGTAGGCTGTTAACGGTCAACTGAGCTCTTACGAAAGCAAACGTTATAAAAAAAAATTTCAAAATGTTAAGTCTTGACACGACACACTTCAGTAGTTTTTAAAGTTAAAAATATATCTAATTAATTAAGTTATATTTAACTTTGGCATTCTACCCCACAATGCACAACGTTATGGGACCGAAAAATGAAGTGTGTAAGAATAAGTTACAAAGGCAGAATTTGAAACTTACGTTAGTGATAGCTGTTTCGTGAATGTTTGGCACTATCTGTTTAAGAAATTTTTATATAGGCCTAACTACAAATATAGTTGAACACTAACATGCTGTTTAATTTCGCTGCAGNTCTGTTTAAGAAATTTTTATATAGGCCTAACTACAAATATAGTTGAACACTAACATGCTGTTTAATTTCGCTGCAGATGTGATGATTAAAAGGTACCTTTTTGTAAAATGCATTCTTACGAGTGTTGCATAGTTTAAAAACCCGGCCTAACACTAAGAGAACGACATAGCGCAAGAAAATTACCGTTGTTTATAAAAATCGCACCAGCGGGTCGAAGCTCTATAGGGATTTCGTGGAACACTACATTATAGGTCAGAACGACTTCGCCAACAGTTAAAAAATGAAAATAATGCTCGTTAATAAAGAGAGCTGTGTATTTTTATAAACAATATCATTTTATTTTTAAATGTACTTAAGTCACAAGTAAATTAAGTTTAATTATGATTTATAAAATATGTAATTTTGACGTAGGCATGCACGGCCAGTGCCAGAGCGTTGGGTTGTCTCGTTTCTGTTGTTACGATTGTTGCTGGAGGAGTTGATGTTTGTCGATATGCAATCGATGTGCAGCAATTTAGCTTTATTGAATTTTAAAATACTGATTGTCTAAGAATAAATGGTACAAGAGTTATTATAAGCGACAATGCCTTTTTAAAAGACAAAGAGATGTATAATAAGCATTTTAGTAACATATTCATTGATTTTGTAGTTAACATTGTAGCCAACCCATGTTTTATCTACCATTCATTGTTACACATATCTAGTTCCGTGTTTCCATTTGTAAATACAGAATTTAATAATAACGTTTTAAACTAATGGTTTCTAGCAATAACCAAAACGTCTTTCTGAAAACTGAAATAATTATGTTTAAGAGTTGTAATGTTGGCATCGAATTCTTTCTAATAGCANCCAAAACGTCTTTCTGAAAACTGAAATAATTATGTTTAAGAGTTGTAATGTTGGCATCGAATTCTTTCTAATAGCCAAAACAGAGAGGAAAATAAGGGCCCACTAAAATTGCACTGAGTTTAGTCTCTTTATCATCCTTGCTTTGTGCATCGCACGACGCAAGCAGTTACCAACAATGTTAAATGAAAATACGAACACGTACAAAACATTTTATTTCCCTTATGCTTTTGATTGTANAAGCAGTTACCAACAATGTTAAATGAAAATACGAACACGTACAAAACATTTTATTTCCCTTATGCTTTTGATTGTACACGTTTTGCCTTTTTTTTTACTATATAATTGTTTAATATATATTTTTTGTTTTGAATTTTGAGCTTGGCATATAGTTTTTAGATGCCTGAATACGAATTTCTATGAACACTATTAAATTTTCCCAGCAAGACAGAAATACTAAGAAGTTTTAATAGGTAATTTAACATTAAATTATGATTCAACGCAGAAATGTAAGATTAAATTCATAGTACAAGCAAATATAATAAATTAAAATCATAGCCTTCTGTGAGAGAGTAAAAAGATTTTGCAATCGATCGCTGTTAATATCTAAAAGGCGTATGGAAGCAAAACGGCAAGAAGAGGGATATTTAGCGGGATAAAGGGACTCGCTGTTTTATTTCGTCCTTAGAGCCCCGTAGAACAGTAAAATTTTTAAGCAGAGAGTTAGGTTACTTTACAAGAAATCTGGTCACCCTATTTTAAAATGTCGCAATTTAATTTCTTTCGCATGATAACAGAAGTCTTCTGATGTCAGTTGATTGATGGCAGTAGGCGTGGTTCAGACTATTCGAGTAGTTCCACACACGGACACCAGGGAGCGTCGTTACCTGTCTGGCAAACCTGGCACTAGACGTAGTTAGACGTACACCCGCTAGATAGCAGTAGCTCGTGTGGTGGGGCTACGTAGTTCATCATGCAGCCACTAGACGCAGCCACTAGAAACACCAGCATCAATATTGAGACACAGATCCGCTGGGCGCGCTGGGACCGAACCTATAAAAAAAACAGCAAAGTGAACCCAAAATTAGCAGATGACGTAAATCCATCTGTAAAGAATACGCAATAGTGAAGCCAGTAAAGGCCAGTCTACAATAAATTGACCGTTACTGTGGATGTGGAAGTGTCTTCTCTTTGACGCAGTTCAAACAGTGGCCGCTCCACGAAGAATTTCAAAGGAAGCCACAAAGTTAAAAACTATATAATAGTTCATTGAAGATGCAACGAACTATCAAACCTCTAAACACACCCGGGTTTTCACTTTAAATAGTTTCATCACAATCCCCAAGGCTGGACTAAAAGAAATCCACAAAATGTATTGCAGTTTTTATTTTAGAAATTATGTATTNTCATCACAATCCCCAAGGCTGGACTAAAAGAAATCCACAAAATGTATTGCAGTTTTTATTTTAGAAATTATGTATTTATTATTTCTACTAGTTCATTGTGTTTTTTTGACTGACTTTCTTTATACCTAATCTAACTGATCTATTATATCCACCTGGTCCAGAATTACCATTTTAATTTAATTTTACAAGTGCTATTTGTTCCCTAAATGTTTTTTTCTAACTTGTCATCCAAATGTTTTAGGCAGACAACACTTGTAGTCGCTCACGTATCGTCAGAACCAAAAANTCATCACAATCCCCAAGGCTGGACTAAAAGAAATCCACAAAATGTATTGCAGTTTTTATTTTAGAAATTATGTATCTATTATTTCTACTAGTTCATTGTGTTTTTTTGACTGACTTTCTTTATACCTAATCTAACTGATCTATTATATCCACCTGGTCCAGAATTACCATTTTAATTTAATTTTACAAGTGCTATTTGTTCCCTAAATGTTTTTTTTCTAACTTGTCATCCAAATGTTTTAGGCAGACAACACTTGTAGTCGCTCACGTATCGTCAGAACCAAAAANTTTTTTTCTAACTTGTCATCCAAATGTTTTAGGCAGACAACACTTGTAGTCGCTCACGTATCGTCAGAACCAAAAATAATAAAACAGAAACAATAAAACGCGGTTTGATAATTCTATCCTGCCAACCAAATGGTTTTATGAATTTTTTTTTACTCATATTACATGTAAAATTTCTCTTGGGTATGGTAGTTTCGCGTTATAATAAGTTATGGTCTCTGAGGGCCAATATTTTTAATTCAATGCCTGTTAAACACTAACTGCTACCCTAAGAAGTTTTAATTCTGTTCACTGTGTTTTTTTTAATGAATACGTCATGTTAAATGTAAGTTCAGTAAAGGTCTGCTTACAACTGTGCTATCACAACCTGTGT
Organism: Clitarchus hookeri; assembly: GCA_002778355.1. Classification (NCBI taxonomy): domain Eukaryota; kingdom Metazoa; phylum Arthropoda; class Insecta; order Phasmatodea; family Phasmatidae; genus Clitarchus; species Clitarchus hookeri. The sequence continues at coordinate 108,176 of NQII01003587.1, forward strand.
CTTAGGACAAGGATACGTGGATTGGCGCACGTGGCCCTACGCCGCCATGGCGATGTCTCCAGCTCCCGTGTCCCAAGTCAAAGCATTCAAGAAACTGAACTTTTGTCCCAAGTTGTGTCATAACGTGATAGAAAAAGACTACAGACACTATTCACGCGCATTCGTGGACTGTTCGTGTTGTAAATGCAAACTATGTACTTGTAAGGTGGATTTTCTCGAGACGAACTTGATGAAATGCTAACTAGTGCAGTCTGCATTCGGTCTGAACTATTTATTATAAAGGATGAACATTTAATAACAATTCTTCAGTGTCAGTTAACAAGCTTATTTCAAATAAGATTTAGGGCCTATAAAATAAAGATAAATAAATATATTCAAATCACACATCTCGCAAACATTGCATAGTCAACAATTCAGCAATATAAAAATCATTATGTAACGACAAATAATCTGCCGTGTTTACTGCGATCTAATGTTCATCTTCTGAAAGCTTACTTTCGGAAAACACGTTTGTAGACCATATTCGGACTACGTGAATGTGACGTCATTGGCAGCATTCGGACACGTCCACGTTCACAGGTACGGCCGATTGTAGACACGCCTCAACATAGCAACAAAAACGCTGTGTATAAACATTAAAAACTGAATAATACAAAAACTAAAAAAAAAAAAAAATATATATATATTATGCACTGTTATTATTCACAAATTTTCAACACCTAAATAAATACTGCGACAGTCACAGTACATAATGCGTTGCGTCGGAAAACACATCGCAGATGACCCGCACCTGCCATATATCGAGCTGTTGCACTATGTGAACCGTGTGGGCGCAGGTGGCTTGTGCCCCGATTGTATTGTCTGTCTCGCGTAACTTGGCAAGATTTCGACAGTTCGACGAAAGTAGCGCCAAATGTTCACTTTTCGTTTACGTATTCTTTCTCCATCAGCTGGTGCATCAAGTGGAGACTGTATATTTTATCAACACGCTGTCAGCTAATCCACTTGCCATTTCACTGTAATGCTAAACAAATATTAAGGTCCGTTAAGAAAATTCGTAGGTTCTGAAAGTAAAAAAGATAAGACCTTGCAAAAAATTAAATATTTGCTAACTCTTTTTTTAATTGGTCCAAGACAGCGAATTTGGGTTAAGAACTGCAACTGCCGTCTCTCAAATGTTATCACACTTGGGACATCATAGCTAATATAACTGGAACTAAAAGTAATTCGGGAAACTTGATTGACAACGCACTTTTATTCGGCAACAACTCACAGACGTCTATCGCAAAGCAGTAATTCTACTATTACTGATACTAAACAGTTAGAGTTGGAAATGTATGGCGTGGAATAATGTAAGAATTGCTTAAAAACTAGTCACATGCGCCCCTTTTTCTTAGTTTTATTAATACAGTATTGACGCCTGCGGCGTCCCTATATTTTATTCGTCCGTACCACGCTCTAACGAAGCTCACAGGCGAACGACATCAATCAGGATTTAGGGCCTGGCAGCCATGACGAAGGGAACGGCGCCAGATCGGCCCTACAAGACGACCATTTGCATGGGAAGGCGGACATGCGGGAGAATAGCGTCACGGTGTGGGATCAGGTGACAGCGGGAAGAACACGAGTGCAGCGGCCAGGGGGAGATCCCGAAGTATTCCCACAACGCCGAACCAAACAACAAACCTCCAGCTAGAATAGAAGGACAGACGCCAGACTCCGCGAGCAGGCAGGAACGGCGAGACGTATTTATGACCTCGCCAGGCTGTGTTTTGTCCCAGGCTTTCGACCACAATAAAAACCGAGAGAGCGTTTGGACGAGCGCAACGAGAGGCCCCTTTCAATTATTTCCGCACGGACAGAACGGAGTGCTGAAACTGGTAAACCAGAACAAAACAGCAGACGCTGGACCCAAGTACGGAGCTGGAGTACACGCCCGCGGTTGATTACCCAGGGGGGCGGTCCGCGGCTACCTGGAGAAGCGGGGGCAGTTTAATATGGCAATGAGGGCCTACAAAACCGCAGGAGTCCGAGGAAACATGGCAGTCGGCCGATGAGATTCCGGGAGGGAGGAGTGATTCCGCAGGAGACGAGAACGGCAGCCAGCCGCCATCAGACGCAGAGTCCTGCGTCGACCCGAGAAGGAGGGACGTCGAGACGAGTCACCGAGGCGCCCGTGACAGGACGAGAGCAGTGCCAGCTCACCGGACTTCATCTGCAGGAATAGCTACCAGCACAGCAAGCCAGATAAGTACAGTCATCCAGCGAGTGTGAAGGACCTTTAGTAGTTATCAGGCAGTGTGAAGGATCTTTTAGAATCATCCAACAAGTGCGACGAAGATCCCCCACCCCCCCTTTTACGACGCGAATTGTATGGAGCATACTTAGAAAAGGGAGGGAGTTGTCTCAAGGGCTCATGTATCAATTCACATGTTCATGCAACAATAAAACCTCGATTTGTGAAATATGAATTACCCTGTATTCATTCATTAGTGAATTGGACCATTAAATAACAGTGTCGAAGCATTACTACGCCCGATCACTGAGGACTAGTATTAAGTGTTGGCGCCTCACGCCACAGAACAGATTACAACACCTACGTCCAAACCGCAGCTTTGGCAGGTGTCAGTATAGTAACAATACGAAAACAAGGAAATGGGTTTTCGGGAGAACAAAATTGCGCGTAATGCACATAGACGAACGATTACCGGTCCAATAGAAATTACAGTGTATGCCGCGTTCCGGTACCCACCGATTTCACTTGCCAGTAATGTCAGTAATGCCAGCTAATGTCACCTTGCTGCTGACGAGCAGTGGTGTTCACTGAGAATGTTATTCGCGGAATTTCGGCGAACGTCCCGCGTGACGCTGAGACAACTGAGATCACTGGATTTTACTGGAGCTCACAGGAATTGTGCACAGCCAGTAAAAACCTTTTTTTTTGGCGGGCTTTTCAAAAGCGCGTGTTCTTTTAAGATGTTTACAGAAACTCGGAGGATAGAGTCATTCAAATGCAATCTACTATTTGTGGAGATACTACAAAAAAAAAAAAACTACCTCATAACAGACATTTTCTTGATTTCTTCACTCCCACGATTATCGACATGGTTTATTTATGCGCAACCAGTCTTTTAAATCAGCAGCGTAGTTGAATGCAAGATTAAAATTCCTAGTTTTACAGCTTTTCTTTAATTTGAATATCATTGCCAAGCGTTCCGAAACTACCAGCTTCTTGATGAACAAAAAAATATATTTGCTGTGAACTGCAGACTGTTCCGTTACTTATGACGAGTAGTACGAATCATCAGTGATGTCGGTAACGGACTACGTCAGCAAGATCAAGATGGCCAAGAAGGCGTAGTTTCTGACGTGGCGTGCGCTCAGTTTTTCTCGTTTGATCGCGTGCCCGCGGACCTCAAAGCAGCGAGTGAAGATTGTTGCGAACTACTCGGAGTAGTTTAGCCTGTGCTGGATTCCCCGGGATATTTGCCTCTCGTCAGTGTTAGCTGGTCTAGTAGCTCCTTCACAGCTAACCAGTAGCTGGCACCGGGATAAGGGCTTAAGGCCCCCGTCTACCTGGAACATTTTCCCACGTTTAGGCCGAGAAGAGCGGGAGCGATAAGGGCGACACTGCCACGCGCATCAAGTACGCCATCGCCGCTAAGCGCAAGGCTCTGAACTGGCGTGCAGTGTTCTCGTCGTGCTGCGTGTACCTATGGGACTTTCAGCGGTGACCATATTATTTTATTAGTGGGAAGTCTTTAGGAAGGTTCAGTGCAGGCCCCTATAGTAGTTTTGTATGTATCTGATGCGTGCATTTTGAGCTACAGCGCCTTGGAAAGGCCGTTTTTAGCGGTTTTGGAGTACTCTGAATTGATGTTTCTAACGTACGTGATATTTTGAAAGTACTTAATAGCTCTCGTCTGAAGTGCGTGTTCTTTTCGTAGATCAGCACGTTGGACGCACGCTTAATAGTTTAGTTGAAAAACNTAGCTCTCGTCTGAAGTGCGTGTTCTTTTCGTAGATCAGCACGTTGGACGCACGCTTAATAGTTTAGTTGAAAAACGTGTATTTGGAACACTTTGCAACGTAGTTCAAGCGCCAGGTAGACGGGCGCCTTAAGGGCGCAATTCTGGCTGAATGAACTATGCGTGCGAGGCCTACAAGCGCGGTGTAGCTAAGGGCGACACAGGCACGTGCATCGAACGTTTTGGTCGCCTTTACGACTCGTAAAACTTTCAAAGGTGAGACTATCATTTTATGGTGTAATAATAAAGGCAAAGGTGCGCTTCATGTCAATACGGTACATTANCTTTCAAAGGTGAGACTATCATTTTATGGTGTAATAATAAAGGCAAAGGTGCGCTTCATGTCAATACGGTACATTAGTCTGTACCGGAAATTTCATACCTTAATCTTGGAGTGAATCACTTTTCGCTTAAAAATAATTACTCATTCCATACGGAAATAGAAAACGGCACATAACATTAGTNCTTGGAGTGAATCACTTTTCGCTTAAAAATAATTACTCATTCCATACGGAAATAGAAAACGGCACATAACATTAGTACGTGGAAAATTTCTTAAATGCTGTTCGTAAACAGACTCCTCTTAAAGTAAGCAGTATCACAGTCATCTTCAATTTACGTATATCCCTCCATAACTTAACTTCAATAGTCATTATTATCACTGTTATTTTAATATCAAACTTATTTCTCTTGCATGATTGGTTTCATATCTGTAACCGTAATCAAATAGTACAATATTATGTAATAATTTCAGTACTAAATGGCTACGGATACAACTGAAAATGAACAAACTTAAGAAAGTGTTCTTAAATATATCTAGCCAGGATTTTTTCCGTTGCGAGAATCAGGTGTTCCGATAAATTATTATTGTTAATATACGCGTATATCCGTGCTTCTATAAACTTTTCACGGTAAACTGAACTTTTGAAATAAACCGTCGAAAAAAAGTTATGGCCCTCCGTTCTTGTATTTCAACATTGACCGGCATGTGCCCTTTAAAGATGGTAACAACGGAGGGAAAATAGGTGAGTGAAGAGATTCGGACGGATTTGAACATCAAGGTCTTGAGCAGTGCCGTAATGAAAGGGCGGGGGAAACGGGAGATCCCCGAGAAAACCTGCCGACCAACGGCATCATTCCCGGCATGATTCCCACATGTAAATATCCGGAGTGACCCGACCGGGGATCGAACCCGGATCGCCTCTGTGGAACGCGAGCAGGCTAACCACTTAATCACCGTAGCCCCCGGAGGAATAGAAATTCTATGTCTTATGGTTAAATTAAGTGCAAGGTAAACATTTTGAATATTGAAATTACATTCTTTGCAGACCTCTATATCATGTCAAGCGTAGATTTTTAATATCTGGCCATTTTCATTATGAATATTTGTAAAAAAAAAAAGNAGACCTCTATATCATGTCAAGCGTAGATTTTTAATATCTGGCCATTTTCATTATGAATATTTGTAAAAAAAAAAAGTCCAAGAAAGAAGGGAAAATAACCCCTTATTATTAGCTATGTTTGTAAGCCTGGTCAGACGGCANAAAAAAAAAAAGTCCAAGAAAGAAGGGAAAATAACCCCTTATTATTAGCTATGTTTGTAAGCCTGGTCAGACGGCACCCTTAACAAAAACTTGTTTGTCGGTCACTTTTATCGTGATAAATATACAGATTTTATTTTTTAGTAACTTATTCTTGGCATTTATTTCTAGTAGACATGAGATCGCTAACCACGATTTAAATCAAGTCGTAAATAAAACAGCATAACCGTTGTTTACTACAGTCGTTTGAAGGGCAGTACAATTTTTTTTTTTTTTTAGAAGTGACACCAGAGCGACAGAATGTAATAAAACCAGCTTTTGTCGGGAGGGTATCTCACCCGATCATTTTGCCCCACCGAGACAATTTACGTGTAGAAGCGCGGCAACTGGAGTAGAAAGAANGAGGGTATCTCACCCGATCATTTTGCCCCACCGAGACAATTTACGTGTAGAAGCGCGGCAACTGGAGTAGAAAGATAAGACAGGTCAGGAGTAAACGCAGGCGTAAAGAGCATCATGCAAAAAGTGTGCTTCAATGGAGTCATCACGGACGAAAAGTTTCGACTGTGCGCGACGGTGCATGACAGAGTTAGATTCCACTCCGCAGTCAATCTCAGTGCCATAGACACGACAGTAGCTATTGGGCTGTAGTCCATCCATGGTAACTTATTGTTCCAACTTTTCTGAAGCCCTCCTAAAGATATACTTTCAAGCCATTCATCCGCCTCATGTAAAACCGAGCTTATCCAAGTCAAGAAAATTACACCAAAGAGACATCGTATTCGTGCGAAATAAATTTCATAATATTTTGCATTTCTTACTAGCACTACCAACATACCGATTTCCCCCTCTTTGACTTTATTTTATCTACAAATTAAAATTTTAATTTATAAATAATATTAATAAAAGTTTAATTTAACAAAAAATTAGTTTATGATAACACAAGTATAAAACGCGCGTGATATGCGACATGTTTAGGATACAACAAAACACGTTATACATGGAGTGATTTCTCAAATGTTTAATTAAAAAATGTGAAGATACTAAGAATATTCAATACAAATCCACCCTTCTGTTGTGGCTTAAAACTTGACCTTCCTGCGTCGAAGACATAATCCATTTTTAGAAAACAAAAATTTAAAGTACAGCTGAGGAGTTTTTTTAATTTTTAATTTTAAATGGCTCAAAATTTGTGATGCCTTACAATCAATTCAGACACTGCAAAGAAAATTCACAAACGATTTTAGTAGAGGGATATGGGGACCTTAACACATCGGAACCTGGGACCGGAGCATTGGAGCTGTTCGTGCTCTGTCATTCTGGTAGACCGACGGTCGTCTGGGATCAATGTGACTTTGACCTTTGACCCAAAAAATCCAGAAATGGAAATCCCAAAAAATTTATAAAAATATTATATTAAAAAATATTACTTGAAAACTATTGTAAAACAATTATTGTAAAAGAATTATTGTAAAAGNGAGGGTATCTCACCCGATCATTTTGCCCCACCGAGACAATTTACGTGTAGAAGCGCGGCAACTGGAGTAGAAAGAAAAGACAGGTCAGGAGTAAACGCAGGCGTAAAGAGCATCATGCAAAAAGTGTGCTTCAATGGAGTCATCACGGACGAAAAGTTTCGACTGTGCGCGACGGTGCATGACAGAGTTAGATTCCACTCCGCAGTCAATCTCAGTGTCATAGACACGACAGTAGCTATTGCGCTGTAGTCCATCCATGGTAACTTATTGTTCCAACTTTTCTGAAGCCCTCCTAAAGATATGCTTTCAAGCCATTCATCCGCCTCATGTAAAACCGAGCTTATCCAAGTCAAGAAAATTACACCAAAGAGAGAGCGCATCGTATTCGTGCGAAATAAAATTCATAATATTTTGCATTTCTTACTAGCACTACCAACATACCGATTTCCCCCTCTTTGACTTTATTTTTATCTACAAATTAAAATTTTAATTTATAAATAATATTAATAAAAGTTTAATTTAACAAAAAATTAGTTTATGATAACACAAGTATAAAACGCGCGTGATATGCGACATGTTTAGGAAACAACAAAACACTTTATACATGGGGTGATTTCTCAAATGTTTAATTAAAAAATGTGAAGATACTAAGAATATTCAATACAAATCCACCCTTCTGTTGTGGCTTAAAACTTGACCTTCCTGCGTCGAAGACATAATCCATTTTTAGAAAACAAAAATTTAAAGTACAGCTGAGGAGTTTTTTTAATTTTTAATTTTAAATGGCTCAAAATTTGTGATGCCTTACAATCAATTCAGACACTGCAAAGAAAATTCACAAACGATTTTAGTAGAGGGATATGGGGACCTTAACACATCGGAACCTGGGACCGGAGCATCGGAGCTGTTCGTGCTCTGTCATTCCGGTAGACCGACGGTCGTCTGGGATCAATGTGACCTTGACCTTTGACCCAAAAAATCCAGAAATGGAAATCCCAAAAAATGTATAAAAATATTATATTAAAAAATATTACTTGAAAACTATTGTAAAACAATTATTGTAAAAGAATTATTGTAAAAGAATTATTAAAAAAATTTATTTTGAAACAATTATATTAAAATTTACCAAAACAAATTAAAAAAAAATTCATTTTTAAAAGAACAATTAAAAAAAATATTTTTTAAAAAGTTTAAAAATATTATAAAATCAAAGATTTAAAAAAAATAATGTTTTAATATTTTTTTAAAAAATAATTTTTGAAATTTTTTTTAAATAATTTAAAAAATATTAAAAAAATTATTTGAAAAATTATTTAAAACAAATGTAAAAAATTATTTAAAACAAATATAAAAAAAATTTATAATATCTGTTTAAAAAATATATTTAAAAAATATTAAGAAAAATATTTAAAAAATATTAAGAAAAATATTTAAAAAATATTTTATAAAATATTTTAAAAAGTAATATTTTATAAAATATTTTAAAAAGTAATATTTTATAAAATATTTAAAAAAATAATATTTTATAAAATACTATTTTATAAAATACTATTTAAATTTTTTTTTTTTTAATATTAAAAATATTATTAAAAAATATTAAAAATAATCTTATTAAAAATATATTTTTTTAACCAAAATATTTTTTAATCAAAATACATTTTTTTAACCCAAATATATTTTTTTAAGCAAAACAAATGATTTACAAAAAAATTTCGGCTGTACCCTACACCCTATCCACCCATACTCATTCTTCCATCTTGGTAGGCGTCACAACCACCATCCATCATCTTGATTTTTAATTCATTTGTTTATACATTACTGGAGTTGTTTCTCACCATCATTCAACCGCTTGTCCTTATTTTAACTTGCTGGTACTTTCCCCAGTACCACGCCCAGCACATGACTGACCCTCTCCACCCTTTCCAATATATTTAATTAACCATTTGTCGCGCCCCTGATTCTGATTAGCTAATTCTTACCCCCTTCCAACATATTTAATTGCTCCACCAAAGTTCNCCATTTGTCGCGCCCCTGATTCTGATTAGCTAATTCTTACCCCCTTCCAACATATTTAATTGCTCCACCAAAGTTTCTCATTGGCTAATTATTCGTGTGTTTTCGAAAACATTCGTTTCTTCCAATCGGCGGCGTACTTAAATCGCGAGGGCGAACTATCCCCACCCCCCCTAAATTCTTTATAAGATGCACTCCGAGCCTCGCCGGGAAATAGGNTTTCGAAAACATTCGTTTCTTCCAATCGGCGGCGTACTTAAATCGCGAGGGCGAACTATCCCCACCCCCCCTAAATTCTTTATAAGATGCACTCCGAGCCTCGCCGGGAAATATGTCATTTTCCTCGCTCTTAGAAATGTACGCGTGTTGTAAGAGTGGTCATAAAATCCTTTCAGCTATTTTGGCATTTGTGGGAGCGTGTGATCACTAAGTGCCTTGGACAAACAGGAAGAGTTACCGTAGCTGTCGAAAGAATTTCTCCTTACGAAATTTCGGCCGTATTCAATCAAGTATTTTCGGTCCTACCTGCAGCAGGACAAAGGCATACGGAACTGCCTTCCGTGTAAATTATTTTAATTCAATTTTTTAAATAAATATCATGACATTTTTGGATTTTGAAAACATTTTTGGATTAAAGGTTTTCGGGATCAATGTCAAGGGTCTCCGGGATAAAGGTAACATGGATCCAAGATGNATTTCGGCCGTATTCAATCAAGTATTTTCGGTCCTACCTGCAGCAGGACAAAGGCATACGGAACTGCCTTCCGTGCAAATTATTTTAATTCAATTTTTAAAATAAATATTATGAAATTTTTGGATTTTTAAAACATTTTTGGATTAAAGGTTTTCGGGATCAATGTCAAGGGTCTCCGGGATAAAGGTAACATGGATCCAAGATGNAAAACATTTTTGGATTAAAGGTTTTCGGGATCAATGTCAAGGGTCTCCGGGATAAAGGTAACATGGATCCAAGATGGCCACCGGTCGACCAGATTGACAGAGCACGAACAGCTCCGACGCTCCGATCCCAGGTACCGATGTGCCAAAGTCTCCGTAATCCCTCTGATTTTATTGAAACCAATTATGATAACTTCCTTTTCATTTGCGATTCCAAAGCAGCTTCCCCTGTGCAAAATTTTTTGCATTAAAGTGGAAATCTTGCTTTCGATTTATTGTCAGGGACTTTCGGTGAACATAATTAATAAATATCGTGAGAGTTACCCATCACTGAAATCACAGTTTCCTCCCGACATTTCCACGGGATGTACTTGGGAACTCTGAAATTAAATTCAATACGTTCAACTTCAACATGGCTGCAACTCGAAACAACGCCCATACGGGACGGCCAATAACTGAAGNATGATAACTTCCTTTTCATTTGTGATTCCAAAGCAGCTTCCCCTGTGCAAAAATTTTTGCATTTAAGTGAAAATCTTGCTTTCGATTTATTGTCAGGGACTTTCGGTGAACATAATTAATAAATATCGTGAGTGTTACCCATCACTGCAATCACAGTTTCCTCCCGACATTTCCACGGGATGTACTTGGGAACTCTGACATTAAATTCAATACGTTCAACTTCAACATGGCTGCAACTCGAAACAACGCCCATACGGGACGGCCAATAACTGAAGGTAGAAGAAATTAGCATTTTCAAGCACCTGACAGTTTTTTCAAACAATTTTTCAAGAGTTTTTGACTTCTTTAAGAAATTTTTCCAAGGGCTTTAAAGGAGCGTAGGAACCCTGTATTTCTCGTACGGTCAGTTGTGCAAAGCCTTCGCAATAAAAGTTTCTTTCAAATTTCAACGAAAAAAATTTGAACACCAAGGAGAAACTTTATTAAGAATAAAACCATGCTGGGAGAGACTAAAATTAGAGAAATATCGAAACAGACAATGGCGGATATGTCCTTGAAACTTTTCTCATAAAATTCAATTATGATTAAGGGCTATGGAAAAGTCTCACTACGAGTGAATTTAAAAAATATAAAATTAAAATTTGTAATTGAAGTACTAAATATGTTTCGATGGAGTTTGTTTTATCAATTCAAATTTATGGTCAATAAAACAATCAAATACAGCAATAGTTGATATNTGGTCAATAAAACAATCAAATACAGCAATAGTTGATATAGTCCATTCACGGTTACTTCCAAATTTTCTAAAGCCTTGCTAAAGTTCTACTTCCAGGATATTCCTCCGCCTCATGCAGAGAGAATTACACTAGGACAACGCACCGCTTACGTGCGCACACAGTGTAATAGTGTTTTGCAAAAGGCTTATTTCTTACTAGGCATCACCAACACACCTTTTTTTCTCCCTGTTTTTAATATTGGTTTTTGTAAATGAATAATTGTATTTAAAATACATTAAATTTAACCAAAAATAAAATATCGTTACTTTTACACAAGTATGAAACGATTACGATACATCACATATTTAGGAAAGAACCAAACACGTAATAAATGGGGTGATTTCTCAAAAGGTTAGACTAAAAAAAAAAACCGTGAATAAATTGAGAATAGACCGCAGAGATGTAATCTTTTCGTTGGCAGTTGTTTACAACTTCCTGAATGCCAATAGTAAACTTTTCCACAGAGAGCTAATCAGGTGTGCCGATAAACTGTTGGTAATGGCCCGTTATATACAAAGCAACGGTTATATTCACGTCCGCCTATAGCAACAGCGTACATAATAAGTAGTGTTCATAAGTTTATCAAGATAATTCACGTAATTTGTGGTCAAGCGGTGTTTGCAGCTATGTCATAATTTTTGAGTGATGTATTTTTTCAGGTAATGATCCTTGCTTACCAGACTTAATTATTAAATTGCTAAGATGAATGTATGCGATTTTAAAAGCGTGGATATACAAATAAACGATTGCCCGTATGGCATGCGTACATNATTGCTAAGATGAATGTATGCGATTTTAAAAGCGTGGATATACAAATAAACGATTGCCCGTATGGCATGCGTACATTATGTTGGAAGTGCGAAGAACTTAATTAGTAGTGGGCAACAAAATTAAGAGAGATTGTTTATTTCCATTGTGGCACATGCGCCGATTTTCCAGTTATGTAGTGTTCAGTCATTTTGGGAATTCAAAAGAGCGAGAGTAATTAACTATATTTATGACTTTAAAACAGTAGGTGGGGCCGCGGTGGTGTAGTGGTCAGACTACTCTTGGCGTGGTCAGCCCCGGATTCTAGCATGTGGAAATCGTTCCGGACGATGCTGCTGGTGGGCGGGTTTTCTCGGGGATTTCCCGTTTCCCCATCCCTTGCTTCCGGGCACTTCTCCATACTAAGCTCGCTTCAAACCTTATCGGCCCTCAAGACCTCTACGTTAAAAGCCACCCAAATCTCTCAACTCCTCTAAACGTATCTTCTATAGCGAGGTCTTTAGAGACTCAGCATGTTGCTCAGAGAAACAGGAAACGGGGAGGGAATCGGCCATGACCTGTGGCAAGGAATCACCCCAGCATTCGCCTAAAGTGATGTCTGAGAACCGTAGAAAACAGAAATCATGATGGCCGGTACGGAAACCGAACCCACGACCTGCCGAGTGAGCCCAGTGGCAAAATATATTTCTATAACTCTCTGTTCTTCTGCATGTTACAACTGCCTGCCAAGTGAACTGGCGTACGCACATGGATGTGAGTCATCTCGACACATGTCCTCTTCAGTTTGCAACAAGCGACACTCTGAAGGAAGGATATTTGTTTTGGCTGCGGTCTCTTACGTCTTTCATCGGACATCGGACATCACACATCACAGAGCAGCGCTGTTTGGACAGATGGCTACGAAGTGACCTCGAACCTGAATGTCGGCCTGCTGTCATCTGTGACTTATTTTGAATGTGCTTCCTGAATATACTTAATGTTCACAAATTTGAACGTTCATATTATGTTTTATAAACTAAGTAAGTAATGGAAAATCGTTGATATATCCTAAATTTCAAAGTGTTCTTTTTTGAATTGCAGTACGCTACTTTCAACGATTACTGAAACCCGACTTACAGCCCGACTTACAAACCGACTTACAACCTTACCTAACTTACAACCTAACCTAACTTACAACCTAACCCAGCGTTTAACCCAACCCAGTATTTAACCCAACCCTGCGTTCAACCCAACCCAGCGTTTAACCCAACCCATAGTTTAACCCAACTTTTGATCACAACCCAACGTTTAACCCAACTTTTAACCCAACTTTTAACCCAACTTTTAACCCAACTTTTAACCCAACTTTTAACCCAACTTTTAACCCAACTTTTAACCCAACTTTTAACCCAACTTTTAACCCAACTTTTAACCCAACTTTTAACCCAACTTTTAACCCAACTTTTAACCCAACTTTTAACCCAACTTTTAACCCAACTTTTAACCCAACTTTTAACCCAACTTTTAACCCAACTTTTAACCCAACTTTTAACCCAACTTTTAACCCAACTTTTAACCCAACTTTTAACCCAACTTTTAACCCAACTTTTAACCCAACTTTTAACCCAACTTTTAACCCAACTTTTAACCCAACTTTTAACCTAACTTTTAACCTAACTTTTAACCTAACTTTTAACCTAACTTTTAACCTAACTTTTAACCTAACTTTTAACCTAACTTTTAACCTAACTTTTAACCTAACTTTTAACCTAACTTTTAACCTAACTTTTAACCTAACTTTTAACCTAACTTTTAACCTAACTTTTAACCTAACTTTTAACCTAACTTTTAACCTAACTTTTAACCTAACTTTTAACCTAACTTTTAACCTAACTTTTAACCTAACTTTTAACCTAACTTTTAACCTAACTTTTAACCTAACTTTTAACCTAACTTTTAACCTAACTTTTAACCTAACTTTTAACCTAACTTTTAACCTAACTTTTAACCTAACTTTTAACCTAACTTTTAACCTAACTTTTAACCTAACTTTTAACCTAACTTTTAACCTAACTTTTAACCTAACTTTTAACCTAACTTTTAACCTAACTTTTAACCTAACTTTTAACCTAACTTTTAACCTAACTTTTAACCTAACTTTTAACCTAACTTTTAACCTAACTTTTAACCTAACTTTTAACCTAACTTTTAACCTAACTTTTAACCTAACTTTTAACCTAACTTTTAACCTAACTTTTAACCTAACTTTTAACCTAACTTTTAACCTAACTTTTAACCTAACTTTTAACCTAACTTTTAACCTAACTTTTAACCTAACTTTTAACCTAACTTTTAACCTAACTTTTAACCTAACTTTTAACCTAACTTTTAACCTAACTTTTAACCTAACTTTTAACCTAACTTTTAACCTAACTTTTAACCTAACTTTTAACCTAACTTTTAACCTAACTTTTAACCTAACTTTGGTTAGAAATTGGGCGACGTTAATAAGCCCTTCCCAACAATCCAATCACATTTTTAAGAACATGCAAATAATTTTATATTTATTATATGTAATAAACAAATAAGCTGTTTATATATATGTGTGTGTGTTTATATATATGTAACGCGATAGCTTATGGGATTAGTTTACTTTTTAAATTTTGTTATCTGTAAAGTGTGGTATTTGTTGTTACGGCTGCAACAGAATAGAAGAAATATGTATACAAACTATCAAAAAAATATAAAGGGAAATATTTTTTATTTGGAGTAAATGTTATCACATACAATAATACGAGTTGAACACTGGTACAAATATAAAATTATTAATTTTTCGGGGTGCGACACCCTTGCAGATCCCGCACTTCTCGGCCAAAAATGATAAAAATTTGCTGGCATNTTTTAACCTAACTTTTAACCTAACTTTTAACCTAACTTTTGTTAAAAATTGGGTGATGTTAATAAGCCCTTCCCAACAATCCAATCACATTTTTAAGAACATGCAAATATTCAAATAATTTTATATTTATTATATGTAATAAACAAATAAGCTGTTTATATATATATATATGTGTGTTTATATATATGTAACGCGATAGCTTATGGGATTAGTTTACTTTATACATTTTGTTATCTGTAAAATGTGGTATTTGTTGTTACGGCTGCAACAGAATAGAAGAAATATGTATATAAACTATCAAAAAAATATAAAGGGAAATATTTTTTATTTGTAGTAAATGTTATCACATACAATGAATACGAGTTGAACACTGGTACAAATATAAAATTATTAATTTTTCGGGGTGTGACACCCTTGCAGATCCCGCACTTCTCGGCCAAAAATGATAAAAAATTGCTGGCATACGGGCCCCTCAACCGCGCTCGATTAGGTGTTCAGTGTACCACACGATGTTACGGTCTTGCCCTCACCTGACCGAGGTCGTTCTGGTCTGAGAACACGTGCCGTTTCTCTCTAGCTGGCGGCGACGAACACAGCACGCGCACAGCGCCTTCTGGAAGCTGTCTCGGAAGTTCTTAGACATGAAGCCGTACACTATTGGGTTCACGCAGCTGAAACACACGCACGCACAAATCACACTTGTTCTTTAGACTGCAAGAAACACTCATATAAATAGTTTTATACGTACGTTTAAACTATAAATATTTTATAAATATAAACTTTATTTATAATATATATGTATTATATTATACAATGTATTACATGTATTATATTATGCAATGCATTACATGTATATATTATACAATGCATTACATGTATTATATTATACAATGTATTACATGTATTATATTATGCAATGTATTACATGTATTATATTATGCAATGTATTACATATATTATATTATGCAATGTATTACATATATTATATTATACAATGCATTACATGTATTATATTATACAATGTATTACGTGCATTATATTATACAAGGTATTACGTGCATTATATTATAAAATNGTATTATATTATACAATGTATTACGTGCATTATATTATACAAGGTATTACGTGCATTATATTATAAAATATATTACGTGCATTATATTATAAAATATATTAAATGCGTTATATTATAAAATATATTAAATGCGTTATATTATAATATATATTATATGCGTTATATTATAAAATATATAAAGTGTATTCTTGTATTCATCCACTGTCCTATGTTAGTTAAGGTTGTTCTGTTAGGTCGGGTCACTGTGTTGTTAAATGGCGTGTGAAGACGAGCATGCGTGCTGATGATGGTCGTCCACGAACACATCATACGCAGAAATCACGTCCTCGGCGGTTCACAGATTCCCGTTTAATAACACACTGAGTGTAACCCAAAAGTAGCTGTTATCATAATTCTGCCTACCTAAAGGCAAGGACAGAAAGGCCAATGCTTTGTCATAGAATACCTACTGTGTTCATTCGTCGCGCTTAGTTCTCCACACAGACGTATGTGCTTTAGCATCTTCCTTAATTTATTTATGTGTTTTTTTTGTCACTTACAGTTCTTGCACATACCTGGATTTGACTTGCCTTTCGTTTGTTTTATTTCTCATTATTTTGTTCTTGTCGTGTTTAGTTAAATTCCCAGCTAATGTCACAGGTGGAGTTAATTATGTGTTATGTAGCGTGTTACATGTTGCTGACAACTACTATTGGGTTATATTCGGTATTAATTTTTAATAGTCGTGAAACTTACGTAGTTATTTATTAAATTAACTTTCTCTAATGGTTATCTTATCACTACTAAATTATTAACTAATGTTTAGAAACTAAAACATATATACATTTTATATTTAGGTCTGTAGTACTAACCACAAATAATAGAGATTTTTAAAATTATAATATTTTTTATTAAAAGTAGTAATTTGTTGATGTTAAGGTCATTTCAGGTAGTTACTACNTCTGGAAGCTGTCTCGGAAGTTCTTAGACATGAAGCCGTACACTATTGGGTTCACGCAGCTGAAACACACGCACGCACAAATCACACTTGTTCTTTAGACTGCAAGAAACACCCATATAAATAGTTTTATGCGTAAGTTTAAACAATAAATATTTTATAAATATAAACTATATTTATAATATAAATGTATTATATTATACAATATATTACATGTATTATATTTTATAATGTATTACATGTATTATATTATACAATGTATTACGTGCATTATATTATACAAGGTATTACGTGCATTATATTATAAAATNGTATTATATTATACAATGTATTACGTGCATTATATTATACAAGGTATTACGTGCATTATATTATAAAATATATTAAATGCGTTATATTATAAAATATATTAAATGCGTTATATTATAAAATATATAACGTGTATTCTTGTATTCATCCACTGTCCTATGTTAGCTAAGGTTGTTCTGTTAGGTCGGGTCACTGTGTTGTTAAATGGCGTGTGAAGACGAGCATGCGTGCTGATGATGGTCGTCCACGAACACATCATACGCAGTAATCACGTCCTCGGCGATCTACAGATTCCCGTTTAAAAACACGCTGAGTGAAACCCAAAAGTAGCTTTTATCATAATTCTGCCTACCTAAAGGCAAGGACAGAAAGCCAATGCTTTGTCATAGAATACCTACTGTGTTCATTCGTCGCGCTTAGTTCTCTACACAGACGTATGTGCTTTAGCATCTTCCTTAATTTATTTATGTGTTTTTTTTGTCACTTACAGTTCTTGCACATACCTGGATTTGACTTGCCTTTCGTTTGTTTTATTTCTCATTATTTTGTTCTTGTCGTGTTTAGTTAAATTCCCAGCTAATGTCACACGTGGAGTTAATTATGTGTTATGTAGCGTGTTACATGTTGCTGACAACTACTATTGGGTTATATTCGGTATTAATTTTTAATAGCCGTGAAACTTACGTAGTTATTTATTAAATTAACTTTTTCTAATGGTTATCTTATCACTACTAAATTATTAACTAATGCTTAGAAACTAAAACATATATACATTTTATATTTAGGTCTGTAGTACTAACCACAAATAATATAGATTTTTAAAATTATAATATTTTTTATTAAAAGTAGTAATTTGTTGATGTTAAGGTCATTTCAGGTAGTTACTACNAGATTTTTAAAATTATAATATTTTTTATTAAAAGTAGTAATTTGTTGATGTTAAGGTCATTTCAGGTAGTTACTACCAAAGTGAAAAATCTGCTTAATTTTCTCGTTTAAAAGTTATGGAAAAAAAATTCCCTTGTCTAATTATACTCACATGCTGTAGGAAAGCGCGATATTATTTTTACTGTCAATTCATTTCTGTGAGTTATGTTTATTTTTATTTTTGTATTCCGAAAAGAGCATAACTGCAAGTGACATGTGACTAAAATAATTTATATCCGGTTATGTTTTTATTGTGCTTGAAATGACACCACGTATAATGTTACAGGCTGTTCTCGGTNAAAATAATTTATATCCGGTTATGTTTTTATTGTGCTTGAAATGACACCACGTATAATGTTACAGGCTGTTCTCGGTTAATTAAGCACTTTTAGAAGAGCCAAAAAAACTGGTACACCTGCCTAATATCGTGTAGGGCCCCCCGAGCACGCAGAAGTGCCGCAAGACGACGTGACGTGGATTTGACTAATGTCTGAAGGTATGCAGGAGGCAATTCATGCCATGAATCCTGCAGGGCAGGGCAGTCCACAAATCCAATCTGTGCCAATTTGAGAAAGGGTTGCACGTCTGTCACGTTTAATGATTCTCGTCAGTCATCGTTTGTCCCGTTCTTTCACGATCTTTTTCCGGCCGCAGCGATGTCGAAGATGTGATGTTTTACCGGATTCCCGATATTCACGGTACACTCGTGAAATGGTCGTACGCGAACATCCAAATGTTATCGCTACCTCGGAGATGCTATGTCCCATCTCTCGTGCGCCGACTATAACACCACGTTCAAACTCACTTAAATCTTGATAACCTGCCAGTGTAGCAGCAGTGACCGACGTAGCTACCGACCGCATCGCGTTACTCTGATTGGTTCCATACCTCTGTTATTTGCATACGCACCCCTATACCAGTTTTTTGGCTCTTCAGTGTAATCTGTTCCCCTTTTGTATGCTTCCGCCGTGTATACATTTAACACTGTCATGGACGGACTCCTCAAACCACTCACTCCATTCATACGTTAATGGAGTGTAAGTGTGAAAATGTCATATATATATATATATACACTTGTTACAATTATAACCCTCGTATACATGAAACAAACCAAAACTTAATTAAAAAAAGTTGAAGAGTCTATGAAATTTACTCAGTCAGCCCCTGTGTCGATGATTGTGGAAATGTTGCGTATGAAGGATATTTATGGTTGTCACTGTGCACAAGGAATAGGTGGCCTATGCATTGAGCGTCTTCCTCGTCACAAATATGATTTGCTGAATTTTCTGCGACTCGCGTTTGTGAATGGCCAATGCTGGCATTACGTTGCACGCTCGGTAGAAGTACAGTGAAAATCAGAAGACTTAAACGATTGCAACACTAGAGTTCACAAATGAATTCGGGACTGAGAAGTTACAAAATAACACCGTTAATACAGCGTTAAGATAGGGGATTAAGTTTCCCAATTTGCTGTCAACTGTACCACGAGTATTTCACTACGTGCTCGCGTTAATATACAGGTTCTTTCAGTAATTGTGGGGCCGTGGTGGCTGAGCGGTTAGACTGCTCGCCTCCCACCAAGGCAAACATGATTCAATCCCTGGCCGGGTCACTTCCGGATTTCCGCAAGCGGGAATCGTGCCGCACAATGCCGCTTGTCGGCGGGTTTTCTCGGGAATCTTCTGTTTCCTCCACCCTTGCATTCCGGCGCTGCTCCATTCTCACCTCATTTCACCCTCACCGGCTCTCAAGACCTCGTTGTTAAGAGCCACCCAGATCTCTCAACTCAACTCGGTAAAAGTGTGCAAAAAATGAAACTAGGAGTAGAGGCTGCACCACGGTTAGTTTTGAGATTGGGAATGTGTTGCCCGGGAAGACAGCGAAAGGAGATACGGGCATCCCAGTATTCGCCTGGAGGTATTTTTGGGAATCCACGGAACACCGAAATCAGGAAGACCGGACAGGGAATCAAACCCGGGTTCTCCCGAACGCGAGTTCAAAGGTTTATCACTGCACCACCTCGCTCGTTCTCAGCAGCTGGAATGATGAAAGAATAAATTCGTCTTACTAAGTAAGGACGTCGGNCACTGCACCACCTCGCTCGTTCTCAGCAGCTGGAATGATGAAAGAATAAATTCGTCTTACTAAGTAAGGACGTCGGCTACCTGGAGGTAATGTTGCGTTTCCGGCGCCCAGAAACGTTGTTCTGTACGCCGAGTTGTTGAAGTAGGATATGAAGATGGACTCTGATGTGCACATACCTGTAGATGTACGACATGGGATGAAATGCTGCAAAAATGTCTCCTGAAGTAGGATGTAAATAAACTTTGAAACGTATTACTCTGTGGAAGATGGCATGTGCATAACATAGGTTTGGAGGGGGGCATGAAAACACCTGTTGACGAATGACCTAGGATGGAAGCAATTTGAACAAACCTATTTAATTAAGTATGATATGAGGTGGATGGCGATGTTCAAATACCTGTTGAAGCAGGACATGAGGTGGAATGTGGTACACACATACCTGT
This sequence comes from Clitarchus hookeri, assembly GCA_002778355.1. Classification (NCBI taxonomy): domain Eukaryota; kingdom Metazoa; phylum Arthropoda; class Insecta; order Phasmatodea; family Phasmatidae; genus Clitarchus; species Clitarchus hookeri. The sequence goes on from NQII01003587.1 coordinate 128,793, forward strand.
TGAAGTATGACATGAGGTGAAAGGCAGTGTACATGTGCTTGGGCGAGCCGAGCTTGATGTGATGTATAACGCCGTAGGCAGTCAGCACGTTGTCGATGAGCACGGGTCCCCAGCAGATCACGAACAGAACCACTATCGCCACCAGCATCTTGATGACCTGAAACACGCCAGTACAGTGGAGACTCCTCGCCACTTGATCCATCAGAAGGACGCACTGCTGATTTGTGAATTTCCGGGGCTAAGGATCTGGCCTTGCGCGTCGGATAGCAATACATTAATGATTATATCTTTATACTAGACATTACTAAAGTTCCAGACTATACAGGTAATGCCTGTGTGGATTTTAATACACAAATATAATTCCAACCCCCTCCTTTATTAAAAAAGGGGATGCACTGAAAAAAAAATGAAGGTAGGAGCCATCCGTACTCTTAAAATAGGAACAGCTAGCTATCTGATGGGTGGTAGGCACCATATAGATATTAACATAGATAGTAATACCAACAGAACTGTTTTTTATATTATTGTCTGTGATTGTACCTGATACTGTACATATGGTTGCTACAGCCGAGCACTGCGTTCCTACTACCGAACGGAGAGTAACCCCAACAGAATAGCTTAAACAATATTTTGATTGTTCCCACAACTTCTGGGATTGTAATAACCTAACCCGATTACAGAACTGCCCAACACTAGCAGCAGACTATTCTGTTGGGGGTTATTGCAGTGGTTATTTTTTGTGAGAACGATCCAAATATTGCCGAAGTTACGTTTGAGTTGAGGTACTACAAGTTTTGCAGTAAGAACGCGGTGCTCTGTTGTTACGATGTGGGCGAGGCGGTCGCTTTCAAAGCAAGCATTCCGTCAACGCTGGAGTTTGTTAACGCGGTGAACTGGATATCGATTGGCACGGTCTTTGCTGACGACGCGCTTTGTAGTAGCATGCACTACGTTCTGCAAAGTTGCGGTGGCTCGCGTGACAGTGGATATGATGAAACACAGAGAGTCTTTTTCTTTATGACATTAACTAAAACTCACTACTGTGCTGGAGACCCTGCCATTCCACGTTATGAGGCTGCACCAAGCTAGACTCCACAGTATACTCGAGCAGAAGTCACGTGCTCATCGTCTGCCGCCACAGACAAAACTCATTCTCTTGTTTGACACCGGCCGCACGGAATGAAGCTGCCAGACCGCTGAGTGTTTACTGTTGGGTTCCGAGTCCTGCAGGGCGTCTCTGATGAGCGGAGGTCCAATTGCACACATGAACTCAACATGTACTTGTATTCCGTATGCCTGGATACTACTAACTTGGAACGCAAAGTTATAGGGGTCTCCACAAATGCCTCTTAGAGCCCAGACATTGAGTAAGGTCGTTAGAAGCTCTGTTACAGGTACATTCACAGGACAATCCCAGAGACTTCAGTAGTTCACGCACCCTGTCGCTATGTCCGTTACAGAACACGCGTTTTATTTCCCATCGCAATCAAACATAAAGCCAATTTAAGTAAAAACGTTAGTTAATATGTTGACCTATTTTTACTAACGGTTTTGCCTAACAGTTACGACCACAAACCAAAAATTAGCACGATTTTGGGACAAAGTTTTACAGAATCTATTTTGTAGTCAATTTAACAAATACGTTTTAAAATCAGGTTTAATTAATATTATTGTGAACAAATAAACTTATCATTTCCCCACTTTCAAACTCGTGGACAAAATATTAAATAACTTCTGTAGCACAATACAAAACAACAACACAATTTTTTAATTAAAAAAAAAAAACACGTTACGCAACTTGAAACGTATTAATAAACGCAAGGTGGAAAATTTCATTAATGCTAAACGTAAAATCATAAGCGCAACAATAGTTTTAACAAAACTGTGAGTACCCACTTGGACGATAATTTTTTTTTTTTTCCAACTTTCCCTGACATGATGTAGTTGCAGAGTAGACGAATACACAGACACGAAATGGCGGGGCGGTTATTTTTATGTGGGCTTGCCCGTTCTCTGATTGGTTGCGCGAGGCTCTGGAAACTGCCCTTGCCTCTGACTGGCTACTGCGTGCCGCGGAAGGTTCCCTATTGGCTGGGCTGCTGGCTGTCTAGTAAGTTACCAGGCGCTGATTGGCGAGCGGCGTTCCGACATTTTCCTGGCCAGTGACGCCATTTATGCTGATGTTTGCGAGATAAGCGTATGTTTCTCCTCTGTATTATTATGTACTCTATGCCTGCATACTAGCTCAGGAAACTTGCGTCCGTGTAACTTTTGGCACCTTTGTCGAACACACACGTGGAATGTTTTAAGTCTTGTGGTGGCGTATCTAGCTAAGATTCTGAATGTTACATGGATTTGATCCCAGGCGAAAATATTGAACGATCTTCTTGAGTGGTTTTCCATCCTCACTCCAGGAAAATGCCGGCGGGTTTCCCCAGTGCAAAAACTTTTCATTTACACATTAGCTCAAGGCTAGACAGAGATAAAATAAGTGGTTGTAGGCAGATATCATATAAATTAACTTACACAATGTTAGTTTACACTGGACGATATTTTTACTCAGATAATCTTCTCTTACTCCAAACACCTGCATTATTTTCCTTGAAATAAACAAATAACTCGAAATAATTTGTTGAGCCGAACATTTATTTGGTATTCCCAACATCATTGACGCGTATTTAGTATGTAATCCACTCGTGCAAATTAAGCTTAACAAACTAAGTCTAGAAATTAACACCAAAGGACAACGCACCGAATTAGTGCGCACTCAGTTGTAATGATATTTTGCATGAGAACTATTTCTTACTAGGCGCTACCAACTCATACATTTTCTCAATGTTTTTATTCACATTTAGTATAAATTAAATATTATAATTTATAAACGAAATATAGGTAACACTTCAATTCAGTGAAACATAAGATATTTTTATGTTAACAGAGGTATAAAACGCCTTTAATACATGGTATATTTAGGAAATAATTAAACATCTTAAATATGGAGTGATTTTTCGAAGATTTGATTAAAAGTGTGAACAAACCGCAAATAGACTATGTACAACTATTTTAAAAGTACTTCAAACCAATCGGTTAGGTTACCGTAAACATTATAAACTTCAAGTTATACGGTAGTCAAATTAATGTTTTGTTTAAAGTGAATAAGCATTCGGTTAGCTGAAACAGTGTGATATGTTTATTGTTACGAGATTTGTGACGGCAACAATATCGGCTTGGTCCAGGAAAGGCATTTATTTGGTCGGCTCCTGTCTGATCGGGTCATTGAGTTTATTAGTGCAAATGTTGAAGCGTTATAACAGTACAAACAGTGCCAATGATACAAGCTCAACAGGAAATAATAAAACTTTAAAACGTTAAAATATGTACTTACTTACTGACGTATTTTGAAATATTCAAATTTCGGGAGGGGTTCCTTTAACCGAGGTCCCCGAGTTGTGGCTTTCGATCGCAAAATTACGGGTTCGAAACTCGACTTTGCTTTAGATTGTTTTTACGATAATTGAAACTCTCTAATGTATGTGGAGTAATACAAATCTTCTGTTGCCCAACCAAATAAGAAAACCAAAATAATTTTGTTTTATGAAACAATACATTTAATTTCCGCTACATAAACAGGTAAATTGGTCGCGCAAACAAACTACGTTTTATTCGCTAAAACATTTTTCTCAGTGTACGATTAGTATTTACTGCTAAATAAGTATGATAATTATTGTTGAATTACGTTACCGTGGTTTTTGTTCCGTAAATGTATTTCAGCTCGCACGATAAGAATTATTATATGTTTCACGACAGTTTCAAATAAAACTAAAATAAATTTCCGGTCCTTTCATACTAGGTCACTTATTAACAAGTTCATTAACTTGATTGGAAATAACAATTTGCTTTTAGTTTCGGGGTTAAAAAATAAGTTACGTCAGTTTTTTTAAAATATTTATTGTGGGGTAAAGAGATCAGTTGACTCGTTCAGATGAACTAATCATGTGGCACGTATACACGAAATTTTCCTTGCATGTAGGCAACCGAACCGACAAATATTGTCTGCGTGTTGCCTCGTTCCAGGCGCGTCGAATAGCGAAAAGACTAGTCTCAAAGAAGTCTATCACTGATTCGTAGAGATGGCGATTTATCGCGAAAATGTCTGACAGCATGTTAGGTTTAAACATTCTATGCACACGCCTGCAACATTTCCTCCCTCACTGGCTGCAATACATGTGAGATACTGGTTCCTTGTCAGACATACCCAATGAAACTTATATTGCTGTCACACTGAACGTACACGATTCGCCTGCGAAAACCCTGGCGAATGTGATATACAACAATCCTAGAACTATTAGGAAACCACAGAGGCTTGGAGTATACCTTGGTAATTTTTCGCGAAAATATTTTGTATCATCTCTGCTGATTCTCCTTACCATAACTAACACTCTGCACTCGGTAAATATTTACTGTCCATCAATACAAGCTATTACTATGTCTCTATCCACCGTTATAGGAACGTCGTTTCTGTTGGTCTCTGCTTTCCCACTTACCACAGTCCTGTTTGCGCGCACCACATTTGGTGCGCTTACTCCACGGAATAAACTGCACTGGCTAGCTATCTGCTAATAGTGCGCCGAGTTGAGTGTCTTCCAATCATACTCTCCTTCATATGTAACAAATTATACTGTATATACCAGTATTTCCCAAAGTATTGGTCGCGACCCACTGGTGGGTCGCAGACTAAAATTTTATGGGCCCCGCAAAATATAATTTCAATAATTGCAACTGTCAATCNCGACCCACTGGTGGGTCGCAGACTAAAATTTTATGGGCCCCGCAAAATATAATTTCAATAATTGCAACTGTCAATCAGACGTAAAATACTATGCAAGTACGCAGTGAATGCGATCCCCGCCGCCGCTCGTGGGCAAAATTATTTCTAACCTAAATTAGTAATAAAACAATGTGTAATGCTATTTGATTACGTATCTTTTTCATAAAAATTGTTCTTTAATACTTAATTTTTTAAACTATTTTATTAATCCTACTACCCTTCACTTCCTTCCGCTAAGTAANCGACCCACTGGTGGGTCGCAGACTAAAATTTTATGGGCCCCGCAAAATATAATTTCAATAATTGCAACTGTCAATAAGACGTAAAATACTATGCAAGTACGCAGTGAATGCGATCCCCGCCGCCGCTCGTGGGCAAAATTATTTCTAACCTAAATTAGTAATAAAACAATGTGTAATGCTATTTGATTACGTATCTTTTTCATGAAAATTGTTCTTTAATACTTAATTTTTTAAACTATTTTATTAATCCTACTACCCTTCACTTCCTTCCGCTAAGTAAGAAGTACAATGTGAACATGATGGAACAGCGAAACAGTAGGTTTCTCGCATAAGGCATTAAAGTGGGTCCTGAACTCTTACTTTTTTTTTGTAATGGGTCGCGGTTCATATAACGTTGGGAACCACTGGTCTATACATATTATTAAATTCAGTTGTCATTAAATTATGGTTATTTTATTCGCGATAATAAGTGCTGATGTGCTGTAAAGGTTTTTTTTTATAATAATGTGAAAAGCATTGACGATACAATGGAACTACGTCCATTAGAATTAGAGTAGCTGAAGTGACACAAAGGCATAGTGCTATGCGTTAAAAGTTTGTTGCAATGATTGTAAAGACTTGATATTTTGTGGCAGTAGACGCGAAATTAAACTATGTCATAAACTTTAACGAGCAGTGTTTTATAACGAGAATATTCCGCACAGTCCTCTTAAGGGATATAGTTGTGTGGGACGCAAATTTATTCGTGAGTTATTGTGGATTAAATTTTACTTAAGGTTCGAACGTACTTGCTGATATTTTTGAACAGTATCGTTAACGTATCTGCACAGATCGGGGGCGTGCATATGCGATATTTAAATACAAATATTGCTGCTTAATTTAATTTTTGTAAATGAAAATTTATCACAAAGCAATTACGTCACTGTACTTTTCAATAACCACTCCGTTCATTTGTTTACACTGCGTTGGTGTAACTTTTTATTTTGCTAGGTTGTTTTATTTGGCCTCATTGCGTTGACTGAGTTAACGTCATCCATTGTATATGGATGGCACAAAATTACACTGATCTGAATGTCTCCTCTTAGTTCATACCCATGTTTACATCGAATGAATATTTATAAATGGCTAGCATATTTTGTCTTGTATTTCACTTGCTGCTTTTAAATACGCAGTTTTCATTAATTTGTAGCAATTGTAATTATCAATTACTTCCTCTGTAACACAATACCTACGGCTTCCTGGGTCTATTAAAAGCAAGTATTTTGCTCCTGCTTTATTAACTGTGGGTTCCTCTGTAACACAATACCTACGGCTTCCTGTGTATATTAAAAGAAAATTTTTTACTCCTGCTTTATTAACTGTGGGTTTTGGAGTATGACAGGCACTGGCGTCTGACAGACAACAGACACTAATTTTACCTGGGACAAAATTTGCAGATGGATGCAATATTCTCTAACCTTGTTATATCTTCAATATATTGCTTTTTCCGACCCGTGAGTGAATTGATGAGAAAAGACCCGATACATAATAGGCCTAGGNTATATCTTCAATATATTGCTTTTTCCGACCCGTGAGTGAATTGATGAGAAAAGACCCGATACATAATAGGCCTAGGGTATACAAAATTCCCACCTAATCACGCACTTCCACTACAATCGAACTTTAACCACGGTACTTTTCAGAAAACTACAATCACACGTTCACATAACCTNATCACGCACTTCCACTACAATCGAACTTTAACCACGGTACTTTTCAGAAAACTACAATCACACGTTCACATAACCTTGTAACTTCTCATTCATTAACGAGAAAATTGTTTTACTTAACTCGGCTGCCACATTGCCGCAAAATATATAGTGGGGTGCCCGAAATTTTAGAAATTAAGTAATGACTGAATTATCTGAAACTCGTGTTTCTCCGTATTACTGCAGTTTCTAGTTTGTAGTTTTCAGTTAGACNACTTTTTTTTTGTAATGGGTCGCGGTTCATATAACGTTGGGAACCACTGGTCTATACATATTATTAAATTCAGTTGTCATTAAATTATGGTTATTTTATTCGCGATAATAAGTGCTGATGTGCTGTAAAGGTTTTTTTTTATAATAATGTGAAAAGCATTGACGATACAATGGAACTACGTCCATTAGAATTAGAGTAGCTGAAGTGACACAAAGGCATAGTGCTATGCGTTAAAAGTTTGTTGCAATGATTGTAAAGACTTGATATTTTGTGGCAGTAGACGCGAAATTAAACTATGTCATAAACTTTAACGAGCAGTGTTTTATAACGAGAATATTCCGCACAGTCCTCTTAAGGGATATAGTTGTGTGGGACGCAAATTTATTCGTGAGTTATTGTGGATTAAATTTTACTTAAGGTTCGAACGTACTTGCTGATATTTTTGAACAGTATCGTTAACGTATCTGCACAGATCGGGGGCGTGCATATGCGATATTTAAATACAAATATTCCTGCTTAATTTAATTTTTGTAAATGAAAATTTATCACAAAGCAATTACGTCACTGTACTTTTCAATAACCACTACGTTTATTTGTTTACACTGCGTTGGTGTAACTTTTTATTTTGCTAGGTGGTTTTATTTGGCCTCATTGCGTTGACTGAGTTAACGTCATCCATTGTATATGGATGGCACAAAATTACACTGATCTGAATGTCTCCTCTTAGTTCATACCCATGTTTACATCGAATGAATATTTATAAATGGCTAGCATATTTTGTCTTGTATTTCACTTGCTGCTCTTAAATACGCAGTTTTCATTAATTTGTAGCAATTGTAATTAGCAATTACTTCCTCTGTAACACAATACCTACGGCTTCCTGGGTCTATTAAAAGCAAGTATTTTGCTCCTGCTTTATTAACTGTGGGTTCCTCTGTAACACAATACCTACGGCTTCCTGTGTATATTAAAAGCAAATTTTTTACTCCTGCTTTATTAAATGTGGGTTTTGGAGTATGACAGGCACTGGCGTCTGACAGACAACAGACACTAATTTTACCTGGGACAAAATTTGCAGATGGATGCAATATTCTCTAACCTTGATATATCTTCAATATATTGCTTTTTCCGACCCGTGAGTGAATTGATGAGAAAAGACCCGATACATAATAGGCCTAGGGTATACAAAATTCCCACCTAATCACGCACTTCCACTACAATCGAACTTTAACCACGGTACTTTTCAGAAAACTACAATCACACGTTCACATAACCATGTAACTTCTCATTCATTAACGAGAAAATTGTTTTACTTAACTTGGCTGCCACATTGCCGCAAAATATATAGTGGGGTGCCCGAAATTTTAGAAATGAAGTAATGACTGAATTATCTGAAACTCGTGTTTCTCCGTATTACTGCAGTTTCTAGTTTGTAGTTTTCAGTTAGACGAGAATTTTCTTTATTTTACAAGCAGTGGTAGCAATCATTTTAACATACTGCGCATGCGCAAATTCAGAAGCTGCAACCGAAAAACAGGACGGGTTCCGTCTGTGAGTTAACTACGCAGTTATGTCTGCTACTATCTTAATTGTGTTTCACACGGTCTTACTATAACTTGAACAAGTTCAATTATGGAATGAACATGTATTTACGTATAGTATGCACCGGGTATAAAGGTAGGCGGGTAGCTGAGTTTATCATCTCGTCGATAGCAAGGTCATTAGAGAATGAGTCGGGTCTAAATATAGAGCTTTTATTTCGGAAAGTCTCACCGGAAATAAGCAAATGATAATTTTTTTTTCTGTTAAATTGTCCGCTATTATTATTTATTATATTATTATTTAGCTCTGCAGAAAATGTTTTGTTCATTTCAATAATTCTGTGGCATATGTATATGTGAATATGTAAAATAAATATACATTCTTTAAAAGTTTATTTGTTTTTTAATTACGTTAACCAGGCAAATTTATTTGAATGTTTAGAACTTGCCACTAAAAATGGCCATATTTCCTTGTTCCTAATCAAATTAAAAAAAGTAATGCTTGGTAGTACTATTAAAGGTTACTCATGAGATATCTCGTTATTTTTTCTCTCAAAGGCTTATATATAGCCTTTGAGAAAATTACCGACTGTGAAACGAAAAAATCCACTTGCCTCAGGGGATGCGCTCACGTGATATTATATTTCGAAGTTAAATTTCGTTCAACAGTGCAGTAACAATCCGTTTGCCTTCCTGCATACTCAATTCTTGTCCCCTTGTGATTTAAGATCATTAAAAATAAGTTGATACTTTGCTGTTATTTAATTGGCTTATCAGAACGAAATACACTGACAGAATCAAATGAAAACTCCTTCTAACCTGCTAAATGAAGTCCCGCCTTCAGCCCGCTGAATAAAACCATTTTGTTAAACTGCATACTGAGCCCAATGATATATTTATGTCAATAGTCTATTCGCAGTAACTTCACACTTTTCAAATGAAAGTTTTGAAAACTACCCTATGCAAGGCGTGTTTGGTCGTTTCCAAAACATGTTGTGTATCACAAGCGTTTTATACGCTCGTTTACATAAAAAAGTTCTTATTTATTGTTAAATTAAAATTTTACTTGTGTTTTATCTAAAAAAAAAATATATATTTCATTTCTATTTAATACGAATAAAAACAGAGAAAAATAAGTGTGTTGGTGATACAGTACCTAGTAAGAAATAGTTATCATCTAAAATATTATTCTATTTAGTGTGTTGTCCTTTTGGTGTACTTTTCTAGACTTGGTTAAGCTTTGTTGGGATGAGGCGGAGGAGTAGCCTGGAAGTAGAACTTGAGGAGATTCAGAAGAGTTGGAAGTGACTATATAATTACATCCTGTCTCCTTTGCCTGCGTGCTTCGTGGGCGCCACAGTTCTCAAAAGCGAATAATTACGGACATTAATTTTTTTTTCTTTNAAATATAGAGCTTTTATTTCTGTATTTATCACCGGAAATAAGCAAATGAGATTGTTTTTTTGGTGTTGAATTGTCTGTTATTATTATTTATTATATTATCATTTAGCTCTGCAGAAAAGGTTTTGTTCATTTCAATAATTCTGTGGCATATGTATGTAAAATAATTATACATTCTTTAAAAGTTTATTTGTTTTTTAATTACGTTAACCAGGCAAATTTATTTAAATGTTTAGAACTTGCCACTAAAATTGGCCATATTTCCTTGTTCCTAATCAAATAAAAAAAGCAATGCTTGGTAGTACTATTAAAGGTTACTCATGCGATCTCGTTATTTTTTCTCTCAAAGGCTATATATAAGCCTTTGAGAAAATTACCGACTGTGAAACGAAAAAATTCACTTACCTCAGGGGATGCGCTCACGTGATATTATATTTCGAAGTTAAATTTCGTTCAACAGTGCAGTAACAATCCGTTTGCCTTCCTGCATATTCAATTATTGTCCCCTTGTGATTTAAGATCATTAAAAATAAGTTGATACTTTGCTGTTATTTAATTGGCTTATCAGAACGAAATACACTGACAGAATCAAATGAAAACTCCTTCTAACTTGCAAAATGAAGTCCCGCCTTCAGCCCGCTGAATAAAACCATGTTAAACTGCATACTGAGCCCAGTGTAGTATTTATGTCAATAGTCTATTTCACACTTTTCAAATGAAAGTTTTGAAAAATTACCCTATGTAAGGCGTGTTTGGTTGTTTCCAAAATATGTTGTGTATCACAAGCGTTTTATACGCTCGTTTACATAAAAAAGTTCTTATTTATTGTTAAATTAAAATTTTACTTGTGTTTTATCTAAAAAAAAAATATATATTTCATTTCTATTTAATCCGAATAAAAACAGAGAAAAATAAGTGTGTTGGTGATACAGTACCCAGTAAGAAATAGTTATAATGTAAAATATTATTCTGTTGAGTGCGTTGTCCTTTTGGTGTTCTTTTCTAGACTTAGTTACGCTTTGTTGGGATGAGGTGGAGAAATAGCCTGGAAGTAGAACTTGAGGAGATTCAGAAGAGTTGGAAGTGACTATATAATTACATTCTGTCTCCTTTGCCTGCGTGCTTCGTGGGCGCCACAGTTCTCAAAAGCGAATAATTACGGACATAAATTTTTTTTTCTTTTGTAGCGTGACAACCGCAGCCACAAACTTACGTGTGTGACTTCTTTGCCCACCTCGCAGCAATTAAAAAAAATTCCTATCCTCAGCATGTTGGCAGTTTTACCTCAGACCAGGTCGCACGGGATTAGCTGCTTGTTTCTTTGCAGGTCTGTATTTGGCTCAGAGTTCACCTGGGCGTGTCAAACTGTGATTCAATTGCAAAGTTACCATAACTAGGGTCATTAACAATAACTATGGTCATTAACAATAACTAGGGTCATTAACAATAACTAGGGTCATTGACCATAACTAGGGTCATTGACCACAACAAGGGTCATTGACCACAACAAGGGTCATTGACCATAACTAGGGTCATTGACCATAACTAGGGTCATTGACCATAACTAGGGTCATTGACCATAACTAGGGTCATTTACCATAACTAGGGTCATTTACCATAACTAGGGTCATTTACCATAACTTGGGACATTTACCATAACTTGGGACATTTACCATAACTCGGGTCATTTACCATAACTCGGGTCATTTTCCATAACTCGGGTCATTTTCCATAACTCGGGTCATTTACCATAACTCGGGTCATTTACCATAACTCGGGTCATTTTCCATAACTCGGGTCATTTTCCATAACTCGGGTCATTTACCATAACTCGGGTCATTTACCATAACTCGGGTCATTTTCCATAACTCGGGTCATTTTCCATAACTCGGGTCATTTACCATAACTCGGGTCATTTACCATAACTCGGGTCATTTACCATAACTCGGGTCATTTACCATAACTCGGGTCATTTACCATAACTCGGGTCATTTACCATAACTCGGGTCATTTACCATAACTCGGGTCATTTACCATAACTCGGGTCATTTACCATAACTCGGGTCATTTACCATAACTCGGGTCATTTACCATAACTCGGGTCATTTACCATAACTCGGGTCATTTACCATAACTCGGGTCATTTACCATAACTCGGGTCATTTACCATAACTCGGGTCATTTACCATAACTCGGGTCATTTACCATAACTCGGGTCATTTACCATAACTCGGGTCATTTACCATAACTCGGGTCATTTTCCATAACTCGGGTCATTTACCATAACTCGGGTCATTTATCATAACTAGGGTCATTTGTTTTTCGCAAAAATATTCCAAGACTAGTTGCACTCGAAAACACGCTAGATCAGAACCGGTTGGATGATTCTAACTCACACGAGTCAAGGGCATAGAGTATCGGAGTAACCTAATTCTGATTGGCCAGTCAAGTAAGAAAATGTATTCTCACAGTGATATGCCACCAATTAGCAAAATAATGTTTCTAGTATGTCCGTAGGGTATTGAAATATAGCACGTGTGGAAAATTTTTCACAAAAAACAGGTGGCTCTAACATAATTATATATTTTTTTGAAGTCTAGCTTGCCCTATAATTAATTCGCAATATTTTCCAGTCCGTACTGATCGGAAAATAAACGCAACAAAGAACGAGCACAAAGAAAACCATTCAGGAAGATATATAATCCCTCGAAATAAAAAAAGAAGAAAAAAACACAAAATAGCGCTTGTAGTTAAAAAAAAATATTGGTATAAAATGACTACAATAAATACATAATGTACAATAATTAAGAAAACATTAACACAAAAAAAATCACTTAAAACAAGTGCAAAAATCGCAAGCAAACACCTCACAAGTGGTCACAAAATAATTGTAAAAATANAAAAAAATCACTTAAAACAAGTGCAAAAATCGCAAGCAAACACCTCACAAGTGGTCACAAAATAATTGTAAAAATATGGTAAATAAACCACAACAGAACCAGCAACATTTGTGCTGTCCTATTTCTGTAAATTTTCTGACTTACTTTTGGCAGTAGACACAGTTCATGTAAACTTTCAATGTAATGATAGTGTGTATTCGACGATCATCTCTGAACCGTCATGCAACCTTCACTTCGAAGTCGGTGCCATGTGTCAGTATGTGGAAGGTGTTGCCTATTGATGCTAATGCCAGGAAAGCAGCTTATTCCTGCAAAACATGCAGCAGCTTACCTTCAACTTAAGCTTATTTTACTGTGCGTTTTTACCCCGCGATAGTCGAAGCAAGGCAATTACCCTAATGGGAACTTCGTGATACAGAAGAGTATTTTGTGCCTGGTTGTCTACTCTTTTGAACATATAACTGCCAGCTTAATTGGCGTACTTTCGAGATAGCTTCTCTTTATTTACTATCGAGCCATATCTCGGCTTTTCGATGAAATAACGCATTTCTGTCTCACCTCAGCTCCCACGCGTAAGCCGCATCAATAAAGCGATTGTGCTTATGAAGAAACTGAATTAATTAGCTTGGAAATATACAAGACGACGACTTGCCAAAATTTATCCTGATTTAAAGTGCTTCACCCGCGTATATGAAATGCTCTCAAGTCTGAGGCCAACGTTCGTAATTCATAGGAAATATTATGCTTCGGCTCACTCTATGAAATTAAAGGAAATAAAAAATATTTTTCAACATCTCAATTCCTTTCAAGACAGCTTCCACGGTAACCAATGTTAACTCACAAACTATTTTAATTCGTACGTCAGCGAATTTTATAAACGTAGCTTCTTTTTTCTCTCTCGGGAAAGACGTTATTTTTATGTTGGTACCTTGACGTGGAAGAATTCTTATTCTCAAAAGGAAGATATATANTATATATATATATATAAAGCAAATCAAAGCTATTCTCTACTCAGATTCGTCACTATAGAATATTTTCTTGAACTGTACAAAACAAAACTGTAGTTCTATTACTGAAAATAATTAAACTCAGAACATTTACACATATTAATAAATTTTGTATTTAATCTGAATCACACACTGTCAAATTTTTAAGCATTATCCCAGAGTCTATCTGGAGATACGCTAAAATAAAAATTTTTGCATCTGATGAAAACAGAAAACATATTGTGATATATATTCTTTGTTGAGCTAGGTTTTATCAGGAATTTATAGGAATGCTACCTTGTATAAACAATAAATTAATTTCACAAATAAGAAATCTATTGTGTTTGCTGGAACACAAAATAATGCTACAAATAAATATATATATTGATGGTGATACAATCAACTCTACATTAAAATGGCTAATAAATGTGAGCGGCTGTGAACAAATGTTTCCGTGATTGGGGTAGTTTTCACGAAAACTACCCATTTATTCACCAAATATCGTATGTTTAATGCGCACTTAACTACTATTACAAGGTAATGTAGGTTTGTTGAAACGGAAAAAAGGTCGTATTCACTTGTTACCTTAGTTTAGATGAACCCGTTTGTTTGGTGTACTACTGCTACATTTCAAAGTCGTTCTTCAAAACTTTTCAATATATTTCGTACTCAGTCCCGACTGAGTACAATACCAGTTTCCACGAAAATTTTGGATCCGAATTGAGATCGATTTCAATAGTGTTGCTAGTTTGCGTGTTTATGTTGGCGAAATGGAAGTTATGTTGGCTGCAATGAAATAACACTGCNAAAAAAAAAAAAAAAAAAAAAAAAAAAATCAAATCTGCTTATTTCCTGTTATTTTAGCCAAATATACTAAAATTGCATACTATTTTAGAGGAACGACGATAACAAATGTTTGTATGTAGTACCACAACCCCCGTTGACGAGGAAGTCAGTTGAAGGGGTTTTTAAATTCCTCTCCCTCCAGTCAATCCTCCAGTGCCATTCAAAGTTATCATGAGAACCTGCTCGATCGTCATGTCACTTCACACTCCGGACCAACAACGCTATTCAATAGTGTGCGCGCAAATTTAGTTTTGATACTCTTTCAGTACAATACGCCTTTACGTGTTAACTTTATTGGTGTAACGACCGTGAGAGACTGTTTCTTTTATCGTTTAAGTGTACAAATTCAGTACGGAAAGTGTAGCGGAAAAGTTTTGAAATCAAACGTGGAAACTTTGCATACGTTGAAAAATGGCGGCCTGGAGACGCGCATGAGCAGTGGCCGCAGGCTTTCGCGAAATTTTAAGCCTGTTACACACGGTTCACTTTCTTGCACAAGAAGGTGTTACACCTTTCTTGTTCAAGTCAACTTGCATCGTGTGACTGGTTAACTTGCTTGCAAGTGGCTTGCGTGCTGGCTGGAATCATTTAGAGACTGTTCCATTTTCCGTTCACCTTCTTATGCAAGTAGTTTTTTTACATTTGCGTTTTATACGTTTATGCAGTTCCCGTACATTAATTTATGCTGATACTGTTAATTTGAGAGTCTGAAACTGATTTTAATTCTATATTAGTGATTTGTAGAGACCTGAAAAATTCGCGAGTTCAACGGCCTGCAGGCTATACTCTATTTTCGTATACAAAATCATGCAGATATCACTGTTCATTGGTTGCTTGTTGTATTAGCGGAAGACAGTGATTTCGGTCTGCATTTTACTGTGTATTCATTATAGGCTCAGAGTTGGCCAGGATGTGTAATTTAACGGGTAGACCAATAGCATTAGCAATACAAACGTACGGGGTTATGAATTCAAGCTTGTCCGGAAATGAAAACGCGAATTTTTCATGTATCTAGTGATTTGTTAGGTTTGCAAAATATTTGTGTTGTGGTGGAAATAAGTGACTGGCGTTGCTGCAACATCCAAGCACCACTACTGTGTGTGCGGTATGTACGTGGGACTTGAATACGAGAGGATGTTCACCTTCTCGTTCACAAAAGATGCCCGTCTGTACCAGGCTTTTGAACAGGGTCCTAGCATTGTCACCAACCTGCTTCACCGTCTTGCTCTCCTCCTCTGCTTTCAGCGCGTTCTTCTTCATGCTCTCTTTGAAGCTGCTGTGTTCGTGGGTTGCCGTCTTNTGATTTGTTAGGTTTGCAAAATATTTGTGTTGTGGTGGAAATAAGTGACTGGCGTTGCTGCAACATCCAAGCACCGGTATGTACGTGGGACTTGAATACGAGAGGATGTTCACCTTCTCGTTCACAAAAGATGGCCGTCTGTAGCAGGCTCTTGAACAGGGTCCTAGCATTGTGACCAACCTGCTTCACCGTCCTGCTCTCCTCCTCTGCTTTCAGCGCGTTCTTCTTCATGCTCTCTTTGAAGCTGCTGTGTTCGTGGGTTGCCGTCTTNTGCTCTCCTCCTCTGCTTTCAGCGCGTTCTTCTTCATGCTCTCTTTGAAGCTGCTGTGTTCGTGGGTTGCCGTCTTGGACATCTTCTTGGTGCTTTTCAGCGGGAAGCTTTCCTCCGTCGCGTTCCCATTCTTGAAGAACCTGCCCGCAACACGAGAAATGAGCAGCGGTTCGTCTCGGAGCACACGGCAAGCAAAGATGCACAACATCCACTACAGTTTATTCACGTTTACCTCCGACTTTCATAGAGACCTGCTGAAGTTATACTCTCAGAATATTCCTCCGCCTCATGCAACACACAGGTTAACCATGTCTAAAAAGTTACACCAAAGAATCAACGCACCGCATTCGTGCGCTCGCACTTAAATATTNCACACAGGTTAACCATGTCTAAAAAGTTACACCAAAGAATCAACGCACCGCATTCGTGCGCTCGCACTTAAATATTATCTTGCATAAGAACTATTTCTTTCCAAGCATTACCAACACACCTATTTTATCCCTGTTTTTTATTCATATTAATTATAAATGAATTGCTATTATTTATACATAGAATATAATTAAATGTTCAATTGAACCAAAAAATAAAGTATTTATGTTAAATAGACGAATGAAACGCTTACGATACATGGCATATTTAGGAAACGACCANAACCAAAAAATAAAGTATTTATGTTAAATAGACGAATGAAACGCTTACGATACATGGCATATTTAGGAAACGACCAAATCACGTCACACATGGGGTGATTTTTCAAATGTTTGATTCAAAATGTTTGTAGAAACCTCGAATATACAATAGGGATAAATTAAACTGAGTATAGGTAGGGACATGAAAATATTGCGTTTTAAACTACCCGTAGGCATGCAGCTACATGCCACACGAGTGGGCAGTCAGCGCAACCTGTATATATTTTTTGACGTTAATACGCCTGTCTCTAGTACCAGACCCGACGCGTGGGGGGTACCGGTAGAGGTGTACCATGTCTCAAACGGCGACGTAACGTTTGCAGGGCGATCAATCCCCGCGCTGTAACTTCGCGACTAACGACACGATTGAAAGAAACGTGGTCTCGTTCGACCGGGTGCAAGACTGCGATGCAAGTCTATCTCGCGACTCCGATGTTCTACCGCGCTGATTTGCGTGCCGAACGAAAGATCTCTTCTAGATCTGTAGATTTAAGTCATTACAGTCAAGAATCAATTTAGTTACTTCAATTCTTTCCCCGATATACCAAAGAAAATAACGCGAGCTGACGGAGACGTATTGACGTAAAACCCACGACCATGTCCACAACACAGCTATATATATATATATATTGTAGTTTATTCCTGGTATCTTCACTCTTTTAGAATCAAACCTCAGAAAAATCACCCCATGTATGACGTTCTTGGCTGTTTCCTAAATATGGCGTGTATCCCAAGCGTTCTATACTTTTCTTGACATAAAACTGCCGTATTTTTTGGTAAAATTGAAATTTTATTTACATCTTACCTATAAAATATACTCTTTACTTTATAATTAACACGAAAAAAAAAAAGCGGTGAGAAAAAAGGTGTGCATGTAATGCCCAGTAAGTAATAGTGAAATACTGTCGAGTGCGCCCGAAAGCGGCGCGTTGTCTCTTTGGACTAATTATCTCGACTCGGTTAAGCTTTGTTTGCACGAGGCCGTAGAATATCTTGGAATTGTAACTTTAGCAGGGCTTCAGAAAAGTTGGAAGTAACTGTGACTGGACTATACGATCCGGTTTTATTTGAAGAATTGAGAGTTTGCCGGCCTCGTTCAACACTCAATACTCTGTCACAGTTGTTCCTGAACCACTTGCACTTTAGCAGCCAGCGTTCATGTAGCTCATTACCTACGTGAAGTAGCCCAGTGAAGTTAATTCATATAGTTTTAACTTAACCTTGACAACATCTTCAGGTATACTGATGTAAAAGACTTTAAAACATAATTTTTGCCCTAGAATAAATGCAGCACAACTGACTAGCCCGTGCTGTAAATGTGTTTAACTACTGAATAAACATGACGTAAAGAAATATTTAATATATTCATGAAATTTAACATAGCAAAAATATATCGAATGATTTCACGTTCAAGCGCGGATAAAAACATTTTAACCGTAATAAAAAATTAGTAATTCATGTATTGTGTTTGATACTGTTAATGGTGTTGATACCCAGAGTTATTGTAAACATTCTCTCAGTGTAGAAGTTAGCTATGAGAAATGTGTGCGCTTATGTTTTAGACAGATGAACTGGGAACTTTGACACTACGAAAGAGAAATTATTTTTTTCTCTTCTCTCTCTCTCTCTCTCTCGTGCAAAGAAAACGACTAACTTCAGCAGGTTCCCACTTAGCGCCTGAATATTCAGCACTTCGTTCAATTTGCGAGGAAAACGCGTTAATGGAAGTAAAACCCGTAGGAAGGAAGCGATGTCGGGCGACGCAATATGTCTCTTCTATCCCATTACCATGCGAGGGCAGAGGCCATACATAATGCATTTATAGCCATCAATTCGCTGTTATGCCGGCCAGCGCGGCTGACAATCACAAAATCGTGTTACGTGAATGATGGACACGTGGCTGTGTGTGCTCAAACATCGCCAGAGTTCGAAAGCGTAGAAATTTTATTTGAACGCAGTTCCAGACACACTGAGTAAAAAATTGACTTTCGGTCCCAAATCAATGCATTAAGTGAAATTGTTTGAACATACTCCATTTGCTACACCGTGTCGTGACAGAAAACCAAGCCTGAGACACGAAAAATACTGAAAACAAGCCAAGAGTGGCTGTAGTCGAAATATAAAAACAAACGTATAATAAATCCCACAAAGAATTTTGTCAGGTTTATAACAAAATAGAAAAACAAAAAATGAAATTAAAGAACGAATTATTTAACAAAAAAACTGAAAACAACTAAGGACAATAAAACGATGACAGACGAACAGTTCGTTTAATAATTCGTTCTGTAGTTTAATTTTTGGTTTTTATATTTTGTTATAAATCAGACCAAATTCCTTTTAGGATTGGTTATAAGTTTTTAAATACATTTTTTTTACTACAGCCACTCTTTGCTCGCTTTTCGTGTTTTTTTAACGTCTCAGACATGGTTTTTTTGTGACAACATAGTGTAGCAATGAAGTATGTTAAAAATATTTCACTTGATTCACCCCTATTGCCAGAAGCTTTCTAACAACTCATAAATTCATGTAACCTTAACGCTCGGTTTCAGCCGGCATGTTGAGTTTTCCATTTATGCGCCATAACTTGTTCCAACGAAATAACTAGATATTTCTTATTTTAGCACGTTTACGTTTAAAAATGGACTAAAATGAAGTTACGAAATATTATCCACGCATTAACTGGTAATAGTGAAACGGCAATAATGTACTAAAAACTTGAAAGCTGCTGCACTAATAACGTCATAATTACTTTACTAAAGTTAAGAATTTGTGTGTTCTAAAGCGTAATATATATTTAAAAATAAATGTCCCTAAACCACTGAAATAAACTAGAAACTAGTAATTCAACATGACGTGTAAGGGCGAGCCTATAGTAGAAGCATTCGAATGAGTTTTTGGTGTCATCTGCACATTGTAAACGTAGGCAGTAATACTAACATAATATACTTGCCTGTGTCGGTATTAGCAACTGTAAATTATCACTTCTGAGATAGTTCTGTTGTGCATCTTATCTGTGTACCATTCTGATGCTAGTAACCTACTGAATTTTAGCTGCTGCTACCCTAAAAGCTTATCAAAGAACAATTTAATTTTTCTCTCCCTATATTTTCTTAGTGTATATTTACAAAACGTCCATGCAAGTTTAATGCATTTGAGAGTAAGAGTTAGCATATTAAATACATATTTACGTTACTATCATTTCCAAAGTTTCATTTGATCGGGGCATGAATTAGGTGATAAGGTCCATGACATGTAGGTTAACATGTAATGAAAGGATAAAATGGGCAGAAAAGTATATCATTCACAGAGTTTTCAAAAGTGTTCAAATAACAACGAAGAGCCTCTAATGTAATTAGCTTAAAAATAGGTTCTATAGTTTCTATAACAAATATTACTTTTATCCTAGCACAGAAATAATGGAAGCTTAATTAGTGAAATACACTGGACAGCCAAAAAAACTGGTATAGGCGTGCGTATGCAAATAACAGAGGTATGGAACCAATCAGAGTAACGCGATGCGNTCAGCAACTAGATCGGTAACTGCTGCTACAATGGCAGGTTATCAAGATTTAAGTGAGTTTGAACGTGGTGTTATAGTCGGCGCACGAGAGATGGGACATAGCATCTCCGAGGTAGCTATAAAATTTGGATTTTCGCGTACGACCATTTCACGAGTGTACCGTGAATATCAGGAATCCGGTAAAACATCAAATCTTTGACATCGCTGCGGCCAGAAGAATATCGTGAACGAACGGGACAAACGACGACTGACGAGAATCATTAAACGTGACAGACGTACAACCCTTTCTCAAATTAGCGCAGATTTCAATGCCTCCTGCATACCTTCAGATATTAGTCGAGTCCATGCCACGTCGTCTTGCGGCAATTCTGCGTGCTCGGGAGGGCCCTACACGATATTAGGCAGGTGTACTAGTTTTTTTTGGCTCTTTAGTGTATTAAAAAAATACTAAGCTTAAAGTCGCTCTTATAATTCAAATAAGAGATTAGCATACATTTTTTTTTCAAACAAATTTAAGAACAATGAAAGATAAAAATGCACAAACATTTTATTGTGCTAAAGAGTTAAATACGAAAAGAACAAAAATATTTCCATAACATCTTGAAGTGGCTTGTTTAAATTTCTTTCATTGTAAAAAGTAATGTTTTTTTGTGAGTTGGTTTGAATTATTGTTATCCCAAATGAGTAAAATATTAATATGTACTAACACGTTTGCGAAAAAGCACGGAATAACTTTCTTATATGGAGTAAATCGAGTTACGTGTAATGTTAAGCTGGATAATATTTGTTATAGTTACAAAATGAGAATTTTATTATCCAGTACTCTATAAACAGAGAACACCTTGGAGAGTAAAGGTAGAACAATTGACTAAACATGAGGCGGGCTGAGTTTCGTCTTTTGCGCATGCTCACAACACTTGGTTACTATATGCCAATTGTACTTTCAAAATAATGCGATGAAACTGTGAGTAGTCATTTATTTACATTTAGTTGTCTAAAAAATAAAAGTTTAATTTTCTAGAACCCATTTTCTGTTAAATTATGACTATCACAAGAATTAAAACGAACTGTCAAACCATGCATTTATATATTGTATACCTATAGGCTGTTCACGGTAAATTGAGCATTTTTGAGGTCATAGTTACTTTTTTCCTAGGTAATTTTTTTTTGTATTTCCACCACTTTTTTAAATTAAGTAATTGCTAAGTAAGTAATAAACACAGTGTATATATTTCACCGGACTCTAAAGGTAACGTCCGAGGCTACAATAAAATATATTTATTGACTGTTATTCCAAGAGAGAGGGCTTCAAAAAGCGCTCACTTTACTACCATGAATATAGCCTATAATACATTTAATTCAACGTTAAGACATGTGATTTCTTTCCCTCCGTCGCTGCCAACTGTTGGCAACAACTAACAAGACGACCGCACAACGTTGGTAGTCTGGAATCGTAACCTATGCGTGTTTACCAACTGACCCTTGTCCCGTGGTCATGTCGCAGCGCTGCTGCATGACGCGCCAGATCTCCCAGCAGATGGACGTGTAGGCGACCGCCATGACTGTCGTAGGCACCACCAGGATCAGCAGCAGCATGTAGACCTCGTGGAAGCGCCACAGCGGGAGGTTGGCCCAGTACTTGACGCACCAGTAGCCCTTCACGCGCCACCCCACCTCCATGTGCACCTGCAACAAGCGGGGACGTCTCTCGTGAGAATCACTGTATCACACACGGGCGAGCGGCACTTCCCTCGCGAGCTCTGCACTAGGTAGCGACTGTGCACTTGCAAAAAAAAAAGGCGTCATCCCACGTGAAGACCGCCGTACATTTAGAGCGTGTGGCACTTCCCGCGTGATCACTGCACTAGGTTCCACCAGCACTCCAAAATCGCAAGGCACATAACTACAAGACTAGTGTAATTCAACCCCATTACCAAGGGACTTATGGGGCCGCGGTGGCGTAGCGGCTAGTGCTCGCCTCCCACCCAGTGAACCAAGTTTGATTCCCGGCGGGGTCGCTCCCGGATTTTCGCACGTGGGAATCGTGCCGGACGAAACCGCTGGTCAGCGGGTTTTCTCGGGGATCTTTAGTTTCCTCCGCCCTTGTATTGCATTCCGGCGCTGCTCCATACTCGCCTGGCTTCACTGCCATCGGTTCTCAAGACCCCGCTGTTAAGAACAGCCCAAACCTATACATACTTATACAAGACCACGTTAAAGGGGGGGAAAAAAAACTTGCGTAGTAATTTATTTTATAAGCTGTTCATGGTAAAGTGAACAATTTCTAAGGCCCTCATAATCCGAATAATAACCAATAAACATATTTTATTTTAACCCTAAACGTTAACTTTCGAGTGCGTTGTAATATATACACTGTTTATTACTCGAACGGCAATATTTATTTTAAAAAGTGGCAGAAAGATAAACAATTGTCTAAGAGGAAAAAGTACACTGTAAAATTTTTTTCGGTAAACTTTGTAATTTGTAATGGAAGTTTTTAACCTATACACTGTATGGAAATAATACCACACATTAATCTGCAGATCTAGGAATCTTTAGCGTCGCTACGATACAAAGTTGGGAATTTCCCTACGCATTTGACAGCTTCCTGAGAAAATATAGTAACGCTACTGTGAATGTATAGGAGGAACAAATTACCGTTTCCGCTTTCTAAGCGTATACACTGTTACAGCAAATTTCCGAATAATTTCTTAGAGTGTAAATAGGGCCTCAGAAAGTGCTCATTTTACTGTGAACTGTCTATACTTTGAGTGCTCAAGAATGGGGGGCGTTGTCCGTTAGGTGAAATTTTCTCGACATGACTAAGCTTTGTTTGAGTGGGGCGGATGAATATCCTGAAAGTAGAACTTTAGCAGGGCTTCAGAAAAGTTGGAAGTGAGCGTGAAGTGACTATCTGGAATCGTGACGCCTTCTATCATTGAGCGGATGGAGTTTCTAAGGTTAACGCTGCAAGAATGTTCTGGCCACCGCCACCTTCTCCTCTCTCTCTCCCTGTCTCCCTCTCTCTCGCTCTCTCCCTCTCTCTCGCTCTCTCCCTCTCTCTCGCCCTCTCTCTCGCCCTCTCTCTCCCTCTCTCTCNGTGAAGACCGCCGTACATTTAGAGCGTGTGGCACTTCCCGCGTGATCACTGCACTAGGTTCCACCAGCACTCCAAAATCGCAAGGCACATAACTACAAGACTAGTGTAATTCAACCCCATTATCAAGGGACTTATGAGGCCGCGGTGGCGTAGCGGCTAGTGCTCGCCTCCCACCCAGTGAACCAAGTTTGATTCCCGGCGGGGTCGCTCCCGGATTTTCGCACGTGGGAATCGTGCCGGACGAAACCGCTGGTCAGCGGGTTTTCTCGGGGATCTTTAGTTTCCTCCGCCCTTGTATTGCATTCCGGCGCTGCTCCATACTCGCCTGGCTTCACTGCCATCGGTTCTCAAGACCCCGCTGTTAAGAACAGCCCAAACCTATACATACTTATACAAGACCACGTTAAAGGGGGGNCATCGGTTCTCAAGACCCCGCTGTTAAGAACAGCCCAAACCTATACATACTTATACAAGACCACGTTAAAGGGGGAAAAAAAAACTTGCGTAGTAATTTATTTTATAAGCTGTTCATGGTAAAGTGAGCAATTTCTAAGGCCCTCATAATTCGAATAATAACCAATAAACATATTTTATTTTAACCCTAAACGTTAACTTTCGAGTGGAAGAATATCTAAGACCTAAAGCACCAGGTGTGCGAATACAGCGAAGTGACGAGCCAGGGAAGCTGCAAGTGGCGGCAACAGTGACCAGCGAGAGTGAAGTCTGCGGACGGCGAGATTCGGTACAGTGGAGGTGAGACTGACGGGCTGGACGATTGAACTGGATGCGCGAGTGACAGACGTTTGGAATGATGGCAACAGACGGATCGAATATGTGCAAATAATGAGTGTGAATTATGGAACTGTAATCCATATAGACAAGGACTTAATTACTTTTATTATTCTTAGCGAGAGCAAAATTTAATGCCTATCTCGATTTTTATTTCAGGAGATACGTATTTTAATATTGTAAATAATATCTCTGTTGATATAACATTAGAACCTATAAACAAAATACAAAATTAATACTAGTTCTTTTAATTTATTAAGACATCCATTTGTGAGGAAGTCGGACGGAGACGGATAACCACTGACGACCAAGCGGTGCGATCTAATGACGCTGCGACCTCAGCTGCGGAACGGCGTTTCATTGGTTGGCGCGTCAAGTGAATAATGGAGTGGTCCCTTGTTCTCGGAGCATGAATTCATGAGTAGCTGTTCGACCCCACCTGCGCTAGTCTTCTTGACGCCACTGCTTCTGAGCACGTTCGAGTTACAGCCTTGCGGGGAAGGCAGGATGTCAGCTGGGACCGACTGCCACCTTGGG
Organism: Clitarchus hookeri; assembly: GCA_002778355.1. Classification (NCBI taxonomy): domain Eukaryota; kingdom Metazoa; phylum Arthropoda; class Insecta; order Phasmatodea; family Phasmatidae; genus Clitarchus; species Clitarchus hookeri. The sequence goes on from NQII01003587.1 coordinate 153,705, forward strand.
GGACGTTCCGGTAATCGGGCGGCCCTTTCTACGTCACTCGAGCTGTAAAATGACACGTGGTGGTTTCCAGGCGTTTTACACTTTTTTTATTATCGCAACCAATGAGGTGCAAGTACAGAGTAGATAAGTACACAGACACAAAATGGCGTGACAGTTCCTTTTATGAAGGCGAACTCATTTTATGATTGGTTGTGCGAGAAACCGCGACCAGGCCTTGGGTCTGATCTGATGTTAGGATGACTTGACGTAACCTAACCTAATTGAACCTAACCTAGAGTACGCGTACATCCTTGTCAAGTATTAAAAACAAGTAGAGGTTCTCCCGAAATTATCTTTAGAACTTTGATGGTAAATACCTCGGAAAGTGTTTTAGATAGAAAGGCGCAGTTTGTTGCGTAATGGTGACACACACCTAGTTATGGCGGCCATGTAACAATATTGTCTTTTTTTGCAGATTAGTATATGAAAAAATGGCCACCCTGCAGCAGATGGCACAGTGCGTCGAATGGTTTATAGAGACAAAGTCGAGTTGAAAGATTTGTGCGGCTCTTAAAAGCGAGATCTTGAGAGCCGATGAGGCTGAAATGAACTGAGAATGGAGCAAAGCCGGAATGAAAGGACGGTGGAATCNCTTGCGGGGAAGGCAGGATGTCAGCTGGGACCGACTGCCACCTTGGGGGACGTTCCGGTAATCGGGCGGCCCTTTATACGTCACTGGAGCTGTAAAATGACACGTGGTGGTTTCCAGGCGTTTTACACTTTTTTTATTATCACAACCAATGAGGTGCAAGTACAGAGTAGATAAGTACACAGACACAAAATGGCGTGACAGTTCCTTTAATGAAGGCGAACTCATTTTCTGATTGGTTGTGCGAGAAACCGCGACCAGGCCTTGGGTCTGATCGGATGTTCGGATNATGAAGGCGAACTCATTTTCTGATTGGTTGTGCGAGAAACCGCGACCAGGCCTTGGGTCTGATCGGATGTTCGGATGATTTGAAGTAACCTAACCTAATTGAACCTAACCTTAAGTACGCGTACATTCTTGTCAAGTCTTAAAAACAAGTAGAGGTTCTCCCGAAATTATCTTTAGAACTTTGATGGTAAATACCTCGGAAACTGGTTTAGATAGAAAGGCACAGTTTGTTGCGTAATGGTCACACACACCTAGTTATGGTGGCCATGTAACAATATTGTCTTTTTTTGCAGATTAGTATATGACAAAATGGCCACCCTGCAGCAGATGGCACAGTGCGTCGAATGGTTTATAGAGACCAGGTCGAGTTGAGAGATTTGTGCGGCTCTTAACAGCGAGATCTTGAGAGCCGATGAGGCTGAAATGAACTGAGAATGGAGCAAAGCCGGAATGAAAGGACGGTGGAATCNAGCGAGATCTTGAGAGCCGATGAGGCTGAAATGAACTGAGAATGGAGCAAAGCCGGAATGAAAGGACGGTGGAATCGGGAGATCTCTGAGAAAACCCGCCGATCAGCAGCATCGTCCGGCACGATTCCCACTTGCAAAAATCCGGGAGTGACCTTGCCCGGGATTGAACCCGGTTCGCCTTGGTGAGAGGCGGGCAGTCTAACCGCTCAGCCACCGCGGAACCTATAGAGACAAAACCAGAAATGCAGGTCCGGAGGAAATTCCGGACATGTTATGGGTGCAAACTAGCATCGCGCTCGACCATCAAAGAGTGGTAAATAAGATTAATGGAGACAGGAAGTGTCCTGAAGGAGAAGATTTTTGGAGGCACGTGTGCTAGTATGTCGCACGGGTGCAACATGCATTTCACCGGAACCCTACCAAATTAATAAAAGATCTTCCCGACACTTGCAGCGACCCTAGACAACGGTGCACAGGCTGCTGGACAAGAAATTCTAGTTGCATGCGCTTCAAACTAATGATAGGCGGAAGCGCAAGTCATTCACGCTTGAGATGCTGGGTCGTATCGACGAAGACTCAGACTTCTCGAAGAAGGCAGTGTTCACCAAAGAAGCCTGTTTTCTTGTGTGCGGGGAAAGGTAAACCACCGCAATGCGAGGATTTGTTTCTCAGAGAACTCCCACTTCAGCTTGGGAACTGTGCGACACAGCACTAAGTTCAACGTGTGATGTAGCTTGCTTCGTGTCCACGCGGTGGAACCCTTTCTCTTTGCAGTGGCCTCGATGACCACGGCTATTTATCTGGGCATGTTGGAACAGTTTGCATNGCGGTGGAACCCTTTCTCTTTGCAGTGGCCTCGATGACCACGGCTATTTATCTGGGCATGTTGGAACAGTTTGCATGCACTATACAGGTTGAAGACCTGCAACCTTACATCATGCTACAGCAGGGTGGTTCTCCTCCTGACTGGGCCGTGANTGCACTATACAGGTTGAAGACCTGCAACCTTACATCATGCTACAGCAGGGTGGTTCTCCTCCTGACTGGGCCGTGACTAGAGGGTCACTTCGGAAGACAAATTTCCTGCTCACTGAATTATCAGAGAAGGGCTCATGCCCTGGGCTGCAAAGATCTCCAATCATACCCCTCCCCTAGATTTTTTTCTAATGGGGCTTTCTGAACGATGTGTTTTAAAATAACCCAGTGGGAGACCGGCAGGAACTCCTTGCTCGCATAACCGCATCAATCACACAGGTTCACATGGAATTTCTGGGACCGACGTCGGAGGAACTGGAATATCGCCTTCATATTTTGCGTGCTACGGATGGAACACACATCGAGCTATGTTGAGTGGCTACAAAACGTTAAGGTGCATTGTGAACATTTTGCAGCAAACCAAACCTTTATTTATTTCACCGTTTCCGATCTATTATCCCCCAAAGTTGTAAAGATCACTTTGGAACATTCAGTATTGTAAGATAACGGACATCCATAGAATTCATCCAACAGCTTTAGAATGCCACAATGTCACAGTGGGAGGCAATGAGCTGTGTTGTATTGGATGTTTATCAACTCACGGTTCTCCAGGATGAGTTAAATAAAGCGTGGACCAGTTGCCAAAGAAACTTCCACGTACAAACTTGCACGTGGTTTTTGAATCTTGGGCTGTCCCAAAATGAATTTGCAAATTTTTCACCTGTGTATCAATTATTTATGTTTCGTTGATCACCCAAGTGCACGTCTGCGCCGCAGACACAGGGTATTACAGAGGCTTTGCAAATGCAGGCTGTTCACGGTAAGGTGAGCACTTATATCAACGTTTGAAAAAATTCACTGTCCGTTACAGCGTGCATTTAAACAAACACACTGACTGGCATGCCATCTGTAAAGTTGGCAGCGAGGTTGCGTGAATAGCTCAATGTATCGACGCCGTATTATATATCAATGTGCCACATTACAATTTTTGCGCAGTAAATTTACTGAATGTAGTTTTTGTTTGATTCGTGCGTATAAGTGCAATAATTTATTTATTAGTGGCATATTTACATTCATAACTATTTTGCATTTTTACTCGACTAACGTAGGAGTAAAGTGATTTTAAATTTTCACATGGTGGAAGGATTCAATGCAGCAGATAAATGTAGATCCCAAGCAGGGTTTTCAAANAAGTGATTTTAAATTTTCACATGGTGGAAGGATTCAATGCAGCAGATAAATGTAGATCCCAAGCAGGGTTTTCAAAAGTGATCTCTTTACAGTGAACAACAGTCTTTAGACGCGAGCAGCTGATGTATATTTCACGCTTGTATTTATTCAGAGTTTTGTTGTGTCTCTCGCTCGGCCATACTCAGTAGAAAGACAGAACTCAAAGGGAAATACGCTGTACAAATTTATTTAACGTAAGTCAGAAATACCAGTTGTTAGGGCCACCCGTTTTCCGCGAAAAGATTTACGTAGAGGTTAGATTTCAATATCTCATGTGCACACTTGCAGTCTTCATTTGGGTGTTGGGCGCTTGTATTCGTGTGAAGACTGACTGCTACACGAGTGAACCAATCGGAACTAAGTTTCGCAGATACCAACCGTCCGCTATTCGCGGGCAAACGTAGAATATGCGCAGCAATTCAAATGATCCAATCACGAAAGTGGTTCTGAACTGAAGTGATTTAGAATAAACTTGCCAGTGATGCAAAACTTTTTTATGCGTGTAACGTACACCACGCGACTCGCAGAACTGTTAAGCCTGTCAGTCCCGCATTAATTTATGGTTTCTTTTGGTTCGTGCTGTACGTGTTCCGATCTAACAGTTGCTTCATTCGCGCAACCAACGAAATTATGTACTTGGTTCGTAAGACACATAGGGAAAAACCACTTGGCACCACAGCTGCAGAAATGTCCACAAATCGCATTACCCACAGGCAAGGAAAAACTTACTGCATTGGGCAATTATACTAGCTGTGTACAGGTATGGTCATATTTTCCTTTTCTCTGCAACGTCACCAATTTGGCTGTCCCAAATTCACCTGGTATTACTCCTTCCATCCCTACATTGTTTATGAGAAAATAAGTATAGATGGAGGGGGAGTCAACCAATAAAAATGCCTGGCCAAAATCGTTACCTTATATTTTACATTGTTTCTGACAAAATGAGTAAAGACGTAAAGTAATGTCCACAACGTCCGTTGTAGCGGACGCAGGGATTCAAATGGTTAAGGTGTCCGTCCTGTGTAGACGCCGGACGGTGTTCAGAGCTCCAGCAGAAAAAGTTTTATTAATAAACCGTCCAGTTTGTCTGAGGAAGGCCTGCTTACGAATACCATTTAAGATACTTTACGCGTCTGTATATGTTTTTTTAGTTCCTCCATTTCTCTCTAAAGCGTGTTTTTGTGGTAGTGCAAATGGTTCAGACGGGTGTTTTCACGGTCATTTTAGGTATAAACATTTCGGTACAAAACATTTAAAAAAAGGAATAAGAACCTGCGTCATAAAATCATACGGTCTTCGCTGAAAGTCTCGTGGAGGCGCGTTGTCGACGGCAAGACTGCACGCCAGTTCAGTGCTTTGCGCGTAGATGCTATGAGAGTGTTGATGCGCATGTCTCGGTCGCTCCTATCGCTCCCACGATTTTAGGCCTCAGACGTGCAAAATTCCTTCAACCAGGTGACCACGCTAAGGAAATAAACTGAACGTCAAGTACTAAATTAAGAAAAAGGCAGCGTATGCGAGAACAGTGTCAGTGCTAGCACAGTCNGAAATAAACTGAACGTCAAGTACTAAATTAAGAAAAAGGCAGCGTATGCGAGAACAGTGTCAGTGCTAGCACAGTCTATGCAACGATTATCAATAGGACCAGGTGATATCAGCGAGAATCCCACTTTTTAAATCAGTCAACAGCGCCTGACTTATTCAACAGTCACTTCAGTTCAATTTGACTGATCAATTAGTTAAAAATATTCCCGGTTTACTTCACATATTGATTCGGCGACATGTTCCATTGATTCATCAAATATTTCATTCGCTATTTTTCAATGATTTCCTTTTCGACTGATGGATCCAGTTAAACCAGGTGTTTTAAACGAAATAAAACACGAACTGATGAAAGCAATAAAATATACTTTACCTATATAATTTATATATTTTACGAGATAACATGAACAGTCAGTCTTTCATTTCGTTATGTAATCAACATGGCGCTCGGTTTGGATGTTTAAAATGCATGGAATGTGGACTTAGTAAATTCACTCATGCGTACTATTTGTATTAATAATCCTAATGTTACAAATTAAACTAAAAAATGAAAAGAAATTGCTTAAAATTTAAAGCTACATATTTTCGATAAAATATTAAAAATATATATTTACATATATATATATATGTGTGTGTTCAGGCGTGTGTGTAGGTGTGTGTGCGCTTGTGTGTAGGTGTGTGCGCGCGTGTGTGTATGAACGGTATTAGATGTATAGTAATAATAATTTGTAGATGTAGGTATCGGAGGAATACACAATCTTAAAAAAAAAACAAGCTTCCAAAAGTGCCCAATTAGCCAATATAACAAGATATTTATGCGGTCAAGTGATATATATGCCTGCCCAGTCCTGCAAATCAGACACTCGGGAAGTCCCTTTTTGTTTTATATATATACATGAATTCAAAATACTCTGCGCAACTGACGTTCGGACAACGTTCTGTCTGGAATATTCTTCGCGAGGATCGTGTGATGTACGAGCCACGTGACGTTATCGCTCTTGACGCCTGCACGAGGTCCGTCACGCGCGAGCCCTCGGCGAGCTGCTGGCCGTCGGTATCGCACGCGCGGATCCCCGCGCCGATAGCGAACTGACAGGCGAGAGTTGTTCGTCGACAGTCATTAGCCCAGAGCGGCGAATCTAGTTCGTCCATCATCGCTTCTGTAGCCACGCGTGCTCGTTCATCACTCCGCAGTTACGGCATTTCCCCGCAGTCAACATTGTCTGTGCTCGTTACGAACGGTTCTACGAGGGCAAATCAATAAATAAGTTACACTTCCAAGTTATGGCCATGTATGAAACCACCTATACATAGGCAACACGGCCATGACAACATACAATGTAAGTTCACTTTTCCACACAGTCTCCAAGAGACTGTAAACATTTCTCGGAACGGTCAACCAACTTTTCGATTCCGGATGCGTAGACATCTCCTCCAGCGCTATGTAACCACCCGGAGACAGCTGCTTTCACCTCCTCATCGTTGAACCGGTTGCGTAAAATCAATTAAACAGAAGCGCCGGGGGAAAATTGGGCGCCGGTGTGATTTTGTTACACGATAACGCAACACCTCACACGGCCCGCCAAACGTCCGAACTGCTGCAGCGATTCAAGTGGGAGGTATGGCAACATCCTCCATACAGTCCAGACTTAGCGCCATGCGATTTTCATGTTTTCGGTAAGCCGAAAAAGGATCTCGGTGGATGACGATTCCGAAACGAGGAGCAGGTGAAAGCAGCTGTCTCCGGGTGGTTACATAGCGCTGGAGGAGATGTCTACGCATCCGGAATCGAAAAGTTGGTTGACCGTTCCGAGAAATGTTTACAGTCTCTTGGGGACTATGTGGAAAAGTGAACTTACATTGTATGTTGTCATAGCCGTGTTGCCTATGTATAGGTGGTTTCATACATGGCCATAACGTGGAAGTGTAACTTATTTATTGATTTGCCCTTGTATAAAAATAGCTGTCACAGGTTTCCTTGTAACTTTAGAACTGAAATATTGTATATTTACGGTACACTATTTCAGAAAACATTCAATATTGTTTAATGTTTATTATTAACTTCCAAGTCTACAACACTTGCTTGTTAAACATCTAACATTAGCTTATGGACATTACACGCTAAGGTTTTGTGATAATGATTCTAACCTATTTGCGGTGTTAGTATACAAAAAATATTTTTGGCAACTAGATTCCAAAGAATTCCTTGCACAATTACTTAAGCCAATTTTTACAGTGTAGTATTTGGTGCTCCGCTCCTATATTCTTTTAGCATTATCTTCACTCTTTTGGAATCAAACCTTTGAAAAATCTGTATGATGTATGATTCTTTATTCAATAGCTTGTGTATAACAAGCGTTTTATACTTCTGTTATAATAAAAGTATTTCCTTTTTGGTTAAATTTATCTTTTATTTACTAGGTACGTTTAAATTCCGTTTTTTATTATTAATGTTAATAAAGACAGACACATTACATGTGATTCTAATGCCTAATAATAGTAATAAAAATATTTCTCGTGCAAAATATTACTAAACTGAGTGCGCAAAAATGCGGTACGTTGTTCCTTGGCTGTTATTTTCTACACTTAGTTAAGCTTTCTTTGCATTTGGCGGAGGAATAGCCTTAAAGCAGAAATTCAGCAGGCCTTCAGGAAAAAAATTGGAATTAATCATGACTGGATCTTATTTTAATACAACAAAGCACACAAACATGATTTTCCATTAAGTGAAACTCCGCAGTCTTAATTCAACATCAAGACTTAAGAGCTGTTTTAAGCTACTTAAGTCGCTGCCAACTTAACTGCAAGTCGGCATGAAACTGTGTACGGGCAATGATTTTTCTTTTTTTTTTCTTTCAAAGTTTGATTTCGAAAGATCTCGATTTACCGCGAACAGCATATGTGGAGTGTGTGGCTGCATGTAGTGAGCTCTATCATACTCGTATGAGATTTTTATTTCCTCCCTCGACACTCGTGAGTTAGGTTTGGGCGGAGAAGCGTCGGGAACTAGCGACGACAACGACGGCGTTAATGCATTTCGGTTTTCAGCGGCAGCCTGCGATCTGCTCTCTCCAGCTGTGCCGGTAACTCACGCCCACACCCCTACTCCTTCCCCCTTGCAGTAGCGTTGTTTCGGTGGCGCGCCCACCGACTCAATAGTTTGATTGCCGGCCGTAAATTCCCGGGGGAGCACGCGCCCCCCCCCCTCCTGCCTCGCTGGCTTCGGTTTCCCTTCACGTGGCAGACACCCCTATTTCAACCCCCCTCGCGGCCAGATGTGAGGCTCGTGTTTACAGATGTTGGCGGGGGTGGCATACGCGGCTGCGCATCCCCTGTCGGAATTGCGCCCTTTCGCCCGAGAGTCGTTTTTGCTCGGAGGTTGTCGGGCAATAGCAAGGAAGTTTTGTTATGTTTAACAGCCACTAGTTCAAAACAGCGCTTGTTCGTGAGGTTAAATTATTACAATTATGCTAGTCAAGATACTACGAGGTTATCAACTTTTCTCGCGCAAGGAGGCATATTGATGCAAGTCTGATCTGTGGACTCTATTCTCGTGAGCATTTCATGACGTTCTCGCATGATATTTATCATGCGACGCCTCGTACGAAATCTGTTTTGCGTCATGTAAATGCAGCTTTTGGTTAAAAAATAACCAATATAGTTATAGAGAAAATAAATTTAATATACATCTATAAGGCAGAACTTACTCTACTATCCAGTGAGCGAGATGGTGTAACTGTGAACTACTGGACTTGCGTTCAGAAGGACAAGGTTCGATTCCCAGCTCGGTCATACTGTTGTCGTTCTTCAGTAGTTTTTCCCAATTCGCTCCAGTCCAGTGTTGAAATGGTTCCTTACTTCAGGCCATGACAGATTCCTTCACCGTTTCTGTACTTCTCTGAGCAACTTGGCCCATTTTTAAACTTGACGTTAAACCCTACCTACATCGTTTGTACTTTCCCGTCCGAATTGACTTCGCTCGCCATAATGACAACTTTTAAATAAATTTTTTTTTCTAAGTATGTCAGTCGTAATGTGCAACACAGTCGTAACAAGTGCTTCATAGAAAACTTCAATAGTTGTACAAGAAAACAATTTTGTGGGTGTGCATAGATGTTGTCTGATCACACTGAACTCTAAAACCCAAGGCCGCCAACATGCCTCTCAGAAATTCTTAAAACATTCCCGAAAACTGAAACAAGGAACTCACCAGTATTCTCACACGTTTGAAACCCTTACATACGCACACAAATATATATATATATAAATTTTGTAAAGTAGTTGTGAAAATTTATTTTATTTTTGCGACGTTATAAAGTTAAATCTCCACATTCACGGCTTAGTGTGATTTCTTACAAACTTACAATTATGCGCAATAGCAGTTCTAATAAACAAAATTTGCACAACACGTCCTGTGCATAAAAAAAAAAATATCGGGATCTCAAAAGTCAGCCGGCTCTTAAGACCTAGCTGTTAAGAGCCGCCCAAATCTCTTCACTTCACTTCGAAAGTCAGGTAACATCAGTTTCAAACAACGTAAAATTACGTACATGTATTGTATATCATATATACACGCATGCACGCGCACGCATACACGTGCCTTACCGAAAATTCTGAGGTGCTATAAGCATTTTACTGTATTTCGGTATTAACGCCAGCATTTTTCTGTTGTAGCAAAGTTGCTACTACTGTGAATATTCAAAAATGAAAATTTAAAATAAATAATTTCGTGAATTCGCATACGTTCATACTAATACAAAATTATATTTTTCATCTTCAGATAGTGCAGTCTTTTAATTTTGGAGATATATATATACGGAAATCCACTGAACTACTCGATAACCAATAGTAGCGCAATTACATTAGTGACAGAACTAATACATTTGCAGGCTTGCCAACACCTGATGGAATAAAACATCCGCACGAAGGGAAGTTTGGGCAACGTTCTACCTTAAACTTTTCTTATGTTGGAGTTGGTTGCCTGTTAACTGAGCAATTTTTTGGCAATTACAAAATTGTCGTGGGCCTTTAAAGTTAAGTCATGCACCAATCAACTGTTAACTGTGAAATATTTGCGGATAAAATAGCTGTGTTATAAATGTGCAAGTGCTGGATTTCTTGTGCGCAGAACGAAGAGAAACTAAATTAAACAAACTCTTTCGTCCACGAATGTAACAATTACACTGTCAGCAAGACGTTATGGCATGGAACTATATTTATAACTCGCTGCCAACTTTACCGTGAGTAATCCAGTCAGTGCTTGCATTCAACTATATCTAATTGTGGGCAGGGAATTTTTAAAGACTGATTTTTAAAGTTTACGCGTGTGTTAAATANTTTTTAAAGACTGATTTTTAAAGTTTACGCGTGTGTTAAATAACACCCAGAACTTGCCAGAAAAAAAAATTATAATAGCGACATTTCTTACTCGAATTTCTATTGAAAAGAGAAATATTTTCCAGCAGCCGCAAAATTAAACACTGCATTTTTTTTGTGTGGAGTAAAAAGGCATTAAATTACTTTCCTTTATTAGCTGCTANAGCCGCAAAATTAAACACTGCATTTTTTTTGTGTGGAGTAAAAAGGCATTAAATTACTTTCCTTTATTAGCTGCTAAAAAAAACTGCAAGCACTCAAGGCAGTTAATACATCAAAATGTCTCAACTAATGTTTTAATAGTATTCTTAAAAAATATATTTTGTCATGAACCAGTTCTACCAGGATACGGGTAAAATTTAATGGAATGAAACAAAAGCCATAATTTAAAAATTGTGGGCACTATTAGTGTGTTAATAGTGTCTTATGCTCAATCCTGCCATATTGAAGTTCGTTGACGTCATTTAACTATTTTTTAGAATAATTATGTAGTTTGGAAACACTCGCGAAGCACACACAGTGGCGGAAATCAAATTAACCTTACAATTTACTGATTCTCTGAAGACTAAAACAATCAATACTGTATGTGAAAGCATACTTTGAAACAGAAATACGCGTACTTCGAGCTGACAACTTCGAACACAAAAGTGTTACGATGAACAATCGACCCACGCACAGTTAAGGTATAGTATGTTGTGGGAGCGACCCGCGACTTCACCGTCTCGACGATACGATGCAGAGAGAACCTCCCGCTCCGCAGACCGGGTGGCAGAACCCGTTCAAGAGCCTCGCACACATGAAATTGCGAGTGAGAACGCCTACATCAAAGGAGCCGCTACGCCACTTAACTTCTGTATAGTTTTCTGTTCTGTGGCTTGAAAATAGGATTAATCACTGTTTCACGTAAGTACAAGTTTTGAATGGTTAGTACGCTGGCGGTGACAAAATTTTGAAATTAGGAAACAAAAAATTACTCTGCACATTTTCTAATTATAAAAGCGCGAGTCAGCTGAGAAACTAAATATATTTAATACTGTTACGCCCCCGCTGCTTTGTACCGCGCGAGCGAGTGGAAGTGAAGGTCAGAGCAGTTCAATAATGGCGGCGGTGGCGGCAGCAGCAAGTCAATACAATGTTTTGAATGAAAAGGGCGAGCGATACCCAGGAAACGCATATCTGTTAAAAAAAAAATCCGACACCGTGATCCTTTTTTCGGCGCGCGCTGCTGACCTTGGCTGTATTGAGTTTATGTAATTATCTGAAGATTTTTCTAGTGGTTTTCTGCCCCTAGTTTCTCCAAGAGTGACTCGCGGTGCGTAAAACTTTTCAGGTCAAGGCCAGCAGAGTATAAATAGTGCGATGGGCCTCCGGGACGGGTAGTAGTTGAATGGATGAGTGGCTGAGTTTCAGCGATAGGCGATGAGCGTCGAGAGAAGTGACCAGCGGAGGTAAATCTGCGACTTCGAGTATCGAGCAGTGAAGAGTGTTGCTGGCAGACTGGATTATTTGACTAGATGTGGGAGTGAAATACATTACAAATGAAGGCAACAGACTGAACGCATGTTGATTAGTATGAGTTAATTGACTATAACGAAACAGACATTGAGAAGGACGTTAATTAGAGTTGAAATATACATTAATTATTCCGTTCACTGAGAAATACGAGAGAGTAATATTGGAGATTAATAACTTAATGCTGTAAATAATAGCCGTGTGGATAAATTAGACATCAAATTTAGTTATTTTATTTTTATGAAGACTTCCATTACGAACTCGGATACGCCCGCCAGGCGTCCTGCAACAAAACTTTAAACAATCTACAACATTACTTAGTCAAATTAAGATTTCCACGTGCTTATATGCTTGTGACATTTCATTGGCTGTGGTACTTAGCTTTCGGCACGTAGTGGGTAAGTACACAGGAACGAAACAGCGTGNGCTTGTGACATTTCATTGGCTGTGGTACTTAGCTTTCGGCACGGAGTGGGTAAGTACACAGGAACGAAACAGCGTGACGGTACCCGTTCTATGATTGGCCATGCGGGGTTCTGGGAACTGGCCTTGTATCTGATTGGCTACTGCTTGCTGCGAAAGTTACACTATTGGCTGGGCTGCCTGCTGGTAAGTAAGTTGCCAGGCCTCGATTGGCGAACGGCGTCCAACGTATTGCTGGCGTGTGCGGCTAGAGTTCGCTGTATAAGCAGATACTTTACATATATATATCTTTCTCTCTCTGTCTCTCTCTGTGTCTGTCTCTATCTCTCTCTCTGTGTCGGTCTCTATCTCTCTTTCTGTCCCTCTTTCTGTATCTCTCTCTGTCTCTCTCTCTGTATCTCTCTCTGTCTCTCTCTCTCTCTGTCTCTCTCTCTCTCTCTCTCTCTGTCTCTCTGTCTCTCTCTCTCTGTCTCTCCCTCTCTGTCTCTCCCTCTCTGTCTCTTTCTCTGCATCTCTCTCTATCTCTCTCTCTGTATGCTTTCTTCAAGCATTTATGTAACTTTAACTACACATAACTCACCTGGTTTGCTGACTAACATTTGTCAGTGACCAGCCGTGTTGAGTGTGTAGCTATCTTCACATGCATCTAAGGCACTAGCGATACTACAGATTAACGTTAATAATGTTTAGTCACGAAATGTAGTCAAAGCGTTTTATTCCGGCCACAAGATAAATTTTATTCTTTAGTCTGGTAAGCAAAGAGCACACGATGTGAAAATGTCCTTTAAAAATTAAGACTGGTTTACGAAATATTACAAGCGAGGCAGCTATTAATATTAATAATAATTATTATTATAACCGTTGCTCGTAACGGCATGTGGGCATTATGTTGAAAGTGTCAAACGTTGGGAGAACATCACTAAGCTGAAAAGTTATTTGACCGAACAAGCGTCTGGCAGAATATTACTCTCTTAATAACCCTTTCATAGCCATTGTAGACAATTGGCTATATGCTGCACAGGGTGATCACGTTAGACGGGCATTACACGTTGCGAGGCTCTATACCACGTGATCTGGCCTGTGAGTGACGCTATTGCCTTACGTTAAGACTGGTTCACGCCACTGATCGCCGAACACGAAACCTACACCTTTTTGGTTTTGGCAACGAAACAAGTTCTTTGTCAGCTTAAGTACAGTACGCATAAATTTTTTTCTTATTTGCAACACCGGAAACCACCGTAAATCAATGTAGGAATTTAAGCGTTAAAATAAGACAGACGCCTGATCGAACAGTCGTCTGGCAGAAAATTCTTCCGAACTGCCGATCGGCCAACTGAAAGGTGCTCAAACGTCCACTTCGCTGTTTCAACCCACGATTACGACAGTTCCATGGCCACTTTTTCGGACGAATATTGCTGGATTCGCAGAGGACAGAAATGCGTATACCTCGCCTCTCCGCGGTAGTGCGTGGCACAAGCGTTCAGTCTTACGGGAGTTACCGCGCGACCACGATGGAGACGAAATATTAGCGTTTCGCGTTTAATTGACCCTTTGCAAGGGATAGGCCCTCAAAGGGAGTAGCGTGGTATTTGGCAGCCTTATTAGTGTCAGGCCAGAAGTTGTGTTAACGGCCGAGATGACTCTCTGAAACTTTTGCGTTTTGCGGATGGCGATGATATGGACGGTCGTGTAAATTTAACTGGTGCTCTGTTTTGAGAAGTACCTTTCTCTTTGGCCCACTCCGCATTAAGGTTANGGACGGTCGTGTAAATTTAACTGGTGCTCTGTTTTGAGAAGTACCTTTCTCTTTGGCCCACTCCGCATTAAGGTTAAAAAAATAAACCATAATTAGTGGCCATACACAAGTTTTTACTGCTTTCACTTGACGTAAGTTGACGTTAATTAAATTTAAAATTTATTAAACCGTCTAGAGAAAAACCTAAAAAATTGCCTAGGGATATAATACATGTGTGTTATAAATATTATCCAAGGATTTGATTTGCTGCGCACTTGTCTTAAATAATTGCATAAATATGAAGCATTATCTGAAAGCGAGAATAAAACGACGGTGTGGTGTGAGGCTGACGTGAGATAGCGGCTGCCAAAAGGTTTCCTCTGCTTCAGATAAAATTTTATAATTAAAACCGTATTCCGATGTTTTTTAAAATGCACAATAATAAAATTTTGTTGTTTTATAAAACTAATTCACATGTGTTTACTTTGTTTTGATCAAGTCATGATTTTATAGAACAAATTGAATTAAATATTTAAGGGCGTATTAATGTTCCCCCTGTGTTATGCCTGAAGGCTTATCAGGGGACGGCTTATAAATTTAACTTATGACCTAACCAAAACAAGCTCTCCTGCCTTACCTAGGATTTGAACCCAGAACCTCCCGCACCCTAGACCGGCGGCGCATAAACCTACTGATGCACGGGAGGNGCCTTACCTAGGATTTGAACCCAGAACCTCCCGCACCCTAGACCGGCGGCGCATAAACCTACTGATGCACGGGAGGTCGGCTATACAATAAATGTTTGCAGTTTTTTTATGCAATGGACGGTTCGATCACTCATCAAATTTTAATTAATCTTGAATATCATGTATTATTTTCAGCTTCCCAAATAAACTTTACAAACTTTAAATTGATCCTAGCCTATGTTAGAAGGGNGAATATCATGTATTATTTTCAGCTTCCCAAATAAACTTTACAAACTTTAAATTGATCCTAGCCTATGTTAGAAGGGACACAAGTAAATTTTATTAATCGCCTTTAGCCTAGTGAATTAAATTATTTTAGATGTGACCGAAGCTAAGAAATGCCATATTATAGTGAGAAATATCTCTAATTCTGGCCAGAAAGCACAGATACACACCACAAAAAAAGTTCTTAAAGGATTTTCCGATACGGGTGTTAGTGTTTGCTTGTAAAGATTTAACTCAGTGTCGGCAATAAGCACAAAAAGTTTTTAAATGGGCGTCATAACTGCAAAACGTCGAACAAAATNAGATTTAACTCAGTGTCGGCAATAAGCACAAAAAGTTTTTAAATGGGCGTCATAACTGCAAAACGTCGAACAAAATATAAAACCAGACGTGTTAATAATATTCTCAGTTAGGAAGTGCGAACAATCCATTTTAATATGAACATGTCTTTGAAACAAAGCGGTATTATTAAATTTTTTCCCACAAAATATATTATTAAAATTTATTACCCTTGCAATCGATAAATATGTCATTTTTCGTTCATTTGAGCTGTTACAATTCAGTATTACACTTTAAATGAAGCAGCAAAAAAAAAAAAAAAACTTTCTTTGGATGATTTTTTATTCTTTACATTTTTTAAATCACTGTACTTCATTCTGTGTGAAAACTCTTTTAAAACAAAAGGAAACGTGGTTAAAATATTCGCATTAAAGATTACACTTCTGCATGTAATTAATTTAACTTCAGTGTCGTGGCAAATATTGCCTGCTACATTAGCGCCAAATCACTTTCAGAGAGCACGAAAGAATATACTAGGTCATTCCTTACAATTAATTTTCAAAATATGAAAGAAAACTTATTTTCAAAGGAAAAAAAGTAAGGTTAATACTTTCTTTTTCGCATCTGTTTGGCAGCGAAAAACATTTTTTTTTTGCGCCACGGGAATACATTAAGCAGGTGAAATTTTCCGATTAATTAAAATTAAAAAAAAAAGAAATGTATTTGAAAGACTGCTTTGAAAGAGACCTCCGTAGGCGCAGAGTTTCCAGTTTATTTCTATTGAAATGACGTATTTCATAGAGTTTTATCGTCCAGGCTCCAACAGGAAATGGACAGTTCACTTAAAGAAGCTGTTATTACTTAAGTTATAAAACCGTGAAACTCGTGCCTTTATTTGCAATTTTAATTTTAGAGTTAAGAAAGCAAAATATAATTAATTTCGCATACGTTAAGAGAAATATTATAAAAATATTTATTTTTACAATCTGTTCATGTTGTGTTTATATACTACCCGAAACAAATGAAACGTATATCCACTTTATACGGAAAAATGCATTCAGTCCTTGGTACCGACAAACAAACAAAGAAAATCACAAACAATACAATAAAACGTCGTTAATAATAATAATATGAAGAAAATTACCAAAGACTGTGCATCAAGAGCAACGAATAGAAAATGAAGCGGTAAAAACTAATTAATCATGCTGGGTGATCGTGCATGGTACAAAATCAACAAATAAATATATAAATAAATGAACACATTATACGTACTAGTATAATCCACATGTTTATATATGCCCAGAGGGAAACTAAGCTAGTAATAGATAATTAAAAACACCGTAATTGTGGTTGTGTGTTACTATTTTCTTGAATTTATTTAATTATTTGAATCCTTTAAAAATATAAAAAAGGAAATTATCGAGTAAGGAAATGCCACAAGGTAACAAAATACTGACGAAATAGTAATGGTTGATATGACACACAATTTTAAAATAGTTCACAACTGAATAGGGAAACAAGAGATATCCAGTAATAATTATTTACGAACGCGCAGAAAGTGCAGGCGCGTGCACCCTCACTAAAACACAAAAATAAATTTAACAAAATTTATTAGTGAGTGAAAGCTGACTGGTGTACAAGAAGGGAACTAAAAAAAAAAATCGGGGTGGATAAGCCGAGAAAAATAGCAAGAACTGCAGCGGCAGGAAAGAGAGTGGAAGGGGATAGCTAAGGACCACAACAGAAAGAATTCAGAACACAGCATTGCACATCCGGTTGGTAGAGAAACAATCGCAAGAAATACGGGCCTGTAGGCTTCTAACAAGATTAATGTAGCGTTTAAAACACATACCCAAAACTGAATTGAAATGAAATTAACGGGGAAAAACCTAAATTATAAAGTAGTAACAAACAATGATTAAATAGACTGAAATAGTAAAAAAAAAACTCAATTTATATAACCAGATACTACTAATATTATAAATGCACAAGTTTGTGTGTGTGTGTGTATGTTTGTTTGTTACCACTAAGCTCCATAACGGCTGAACGGATTTTGATGAAATTAGGTATGTAGGTACTTTAGGTCCTGGAATAGGACATAGGATACTTTTTATACGGGTCCTGTGGAATAACAACAAAACGTAATTCTGCAACGGCTTGGAACGTGGCCGAAATNACTCAATTTATATAACCAGATACTACTAATATTATAAATGCACAAGTTTGTGTGTGTGTGTGTGTATGTTTGTTTGTTACCACTAAGCTCCATAACGGCTGAACGGATTTTGATGAAATTAGGTATGTAGGTACTTTAGGTCCTGGAATAGGACATAGGATACTTTTTATACGGGTCCTGTGGAATAACAACAAAACGTAATTCTGCAACGGCTTGGAACGTGGCCGAAATATGTTTTTTTCCTCTGGTGTCAGAGTTTATCAGGCCGCCCAAGGACCTCTGAAATGGCTTAACGATTGCTATCAATCGATAACAACCGGGACCGAATATTTAGCGTGCCCTCCGAAGCCCGGAAGCGCTCAAATGTTATGTCAATAAACGGTCACCCATCCAAATGCGTGCCCCTGGGAACGTTGCTTAACTTTGGCGATCGATTAAGATCCCTCAGCCAAGCGCAAAAAGTAGTACCTAGGTACACTTATTTCTAAAGCTACAACTTGATGAAACTCACGTTTTGGTTTTCATACAGCGGCGCTGGAAAGCGCAAATGTGGTAACTACGCGATAGTTGCAGATATACACTCCTTCCTTTTGGGTTTCCGTAATCAGTTAAAAACCTAGGCCAACATAGTATAATTTTATAATTCTGTTTTCACATAAATGAATTGTCTTTTCCCAATTTATTTATTAGTGTATCACTGTAAAACTCAATTGTACCCGGGCGAAGCCGAGCCGGCTCGCTAGTAAACCATATCTCAAAATATATATCACATTTATCAATACAAGTCGTGACATAAATATATAGCTGACAAAGAGACTTCATTTACTAAATAAATAAATCTTCGTTAGTTCAAAAGGCGAATAAGGTTTTTGATTTACAGCAATAATTAAAATAATAAATATAACTAGATATTTAATAATATTACTAGCAATAACAGTTGACTAAATTAGTGAAAATTAGGTTTCAAAACGGTTTAAAAATAATTTACTAACAGTGATACAATAATAAAATAGTTGTGACGTATCTTAAAACGGCACAATGTCTCTGAATCTTAACGTATTTATTTTAATTCATTGAGGGTATTTCGGTTCCTCCCCCCTCCCCATTTTTTTAGAATATCTCCAGTTCTGCGTTAGGCGTGGCTTGCACTAATCCTAGTTCGAGGTAGAAGAAAATTAAAACGTTTTTACGCTTTTTGTATTTAAATAATAGTTTTTAAGTTGTAAATTTTTTTTTGGAAAATTTTCTGGGTAAAATATGTTAAACCGTTTATGTATAGAGGCTAATCGAATTTAACAGTGACAATCGAATATTTTAAGTGGTAAGTAAGTAGAAAAAACTGTTTTAAAGGTGGAGCACGTGACACTTTGTGAGCAGTAGAAAGAACGATCTTCTTATTTGTGTTTTTTCTGCAACTGAGTAGAGAACAGCTGTAAGATGTTAAATCCCAGAATCAAGGGGAAAAAAAAAGATTAAATATAGAGCGTACTCATGTTTTTGTATACACTCGCAGGGGAATATTTTCCGTTCATGAATTAAATTAACTTCCATTTTATTTTCGTAGAGAGAAGCTGAAAATATTCGCGTTTAAAGTAAGAGAAATCGCAGCGGTAGGCACATACACTAGTTACAGTACGCTTAATTATAAATATCTGCTAAGAGTTTCATTCTCTAACTGCTTGACACGTGGAGGAAGCAAGTTGAGGTGTATTCCCCCCCCCCCATCATTTAACTTAGCCAAGTAACAAAACACAAATAATTTATTATATTGCCGAACTATAAAAATTCAAGAGTTTCATTCGCCGTAAATAAAAATTGGATTCCAATAAGAAACTTTAAAGAAATTAAGAACAAAATATATAATCTCTTAAATGATTAAATTATTTAAATAAAAGTAATATGACTGAGATAGTCTTAGTAGCGAAGCTACTGTTGCTTACACAGCCACGGTCCCGAGCCGTTAATTATTTCTTTTTGTAAGCTAGTTAAAAGTCGTCCGACTCCTCTAAACGTTAATTATAACAGCTTCTTCCTTTTTAAAAAATTTACATTTAATTGAAATGCTTGGTAAAAGAAAGACAAAGCAGCTGCTAAGATTGTTGAAAGTGAGACTTGTGTCGCTGGCTGGCAAGAATAATTGTGCATGGGACACGTCAAACGACGCGAGTTTCGAATGCTCTGGTCTCACCAGATCTGCTTGTGTGATCCCGGGAGGAGATTAATAAGTTGGTGAGGTGGAGTTTCTCATTTTTCACGCCAGTCTTTAACACCTTCAGCACGGCGCCCGTATCTCATACGGGCAGCGAATTGTTAACATTGTTCCGTTTTTATAATCTCGCATGACCACATGCTCCACTTTGTTCGTTCATATGGCGGTTGAGAAAGAGCACGCCACGAGAAACATGTCCTTCGAAACATACCGCAGGGCTGAAATAAACAGCCGGCTTCCAAAAATACAAGACGAACCGTGATGATATATTATCTCTAGCTTTACAGATGCACACAAATGTGGTGGCCACATCCTCGACATACAGTGGACGAAAAACAAAGGCATGGCGACGTTGAATTCCAGCAGCTCCGCTGTTCACGGGCACGCATAGAAACATTTCGCGTCTACCGCGCTGGAAGAGATAATTCCGCTGCATACTTTCGTGTAGTATCGAAAGTGTTTAATGTATTGGGCAGAAAACAATTTTCAGTGTCCTAAATTTGTGCGGAAATCTCGTCTACTCGTACACATTAGAGTTGGGTATTGTACACGTTGCAGGCAGATGAAAAGTATTGCGTGAACAGCTGGGTAGTCCATTGAAAAGTAACACGTTGCTGACAGACCCGATTGAAACATATCCGTTTACATGACCCACCATAGTTGTACTTGTTTGCCAAATTTTGTAGAAATCTGCTGATTGTTTCCAGAGATATGACGAAACAATTTTTTTAATTCATTTGGCATCTTACAAAATGGTGGACAAAACATTAATGTAAAATATACTGCCAGCGTANAAACAATTTTTTTAATTCATTTGGCATCTTACAAAATGGTGGACAAAACATTAATGTAAAATATACTGCCAGCGTACAAAGTGAAGTTGAAATTGGTTATGTGGTTTCGTACATATAGAATACTAAGCTGAAATATTTATATTGTCGCTATTTTGAAAATTAGGCAAGGCCCACTTAAAACATGCCAGTTTAAAAGGTATACTGTAGTACTACTTGTTTATCAATTTTAGCAGGAATCTGTTTGTTTCCCGAGATTTGACATAAAATCTTTATTTTCCATGTGGCGCTATCTTACAAAATTACTGACAAAATAGGTTATGATTTGATATACTTGAAGCTTGTAATAGAGACTTTCAGCATTAAAGGTTTGGACGAAATTGGTTAAGAGGGGCTGTAGATATAGCAATTGTGCCTGACCCATTAAATCACGTATATTAACATGGCCTAAAACGGTAACACTTATACGCCAAATATGGTAGAAGTTGGTTTTGTAGTTACCGGGATATAATTTAAAATATTTTTTTCTTGTTGCGCTATCTTTAAAAATGGTTGCCAAATAACATTATTGCTCTCTAAATGAATGATTTCATCATGTACTGTCAACGGCTAAATTTGGTTTAAACCAATTAAATTGTTCTCGAGGTATAACATTACTTAAAATTTAATAATTGCCACCAATTTGAAAATAAGTATCCGGCTTGATTAAAAAACTATAAAAGTCGGATGCACGTACTAAATACTGCACGTGAACAGAGTATGGTGTAATTCTGTTCGCGGGTTTAAAAGTTAAAGGGGGAACCAAAATATATTCCAGACAAACATCCAGGTGATTCCATAAGCCTTTCTTTCCTTCGAAGGAAGTATAAAAACCTCTCAAAGCACTTGTTTAATAAACATTATTCTAACCTCAAAGTCGTATTGGCAGAAAAGCAGTTCAGCGTTGGGACACTGAGATTGGTTGTGCGCAGCCAGCGAGATCGGTCCGCCTCATCTTTAGTACAAGGTCACACATTCATTTCTTAGTTCAAGTATTGCAATCACCTAATTTTTTTTTGTATTTGTTGTGCTTGTGCTCAGCATTTTTCTTCCAACCAGTGAACAAAGGGCTGCGTGGTCGATGACATTTGCATTAACCATTCATTTCAAAGAGGTGTAGAATATTCCACAATTCATATTACCCACACACTCAAACTATGGGCACTGCTACCTTGCTGTGTACAGCACCGCTCGTAAATATCACTCTTATGCATCGCGTCCATTATCGTGGGAAAGATGACTGAACGGGTTAATTGACTGAATTACCTAGTTATACATTTCGATAATGCGTTTGTTTCTCTTGTGCTTATTGTTAAATTTTTCACTTCAAAGATTCACTATTTTGTTTTGCGTTTTAAAATATTATAGCGGCATTGTTTTATCAATTTATTTTTAACTTGTCTTCACCGAAACACACTATATTTGTATGATAATGGAATTAAAATTAAAATTATGTTGAAAATTATTATTCTTACATGTTGGTAGGTTTACTTGAATTAAGGAAATGTCGAGATAAGTGTGTTTTAGGTTGACAGTCTACGCCTAGTTTTCCGTGGTAAAGTTGAGTTTGAGAAACACTGATTTAGAGTGCCATAAAAAAATATATTTAAAGATATCTATTCAGTCGCTCAAGATTGTTTTCCGCTGATTAAATTGTTTTTATTAGATTTTGTAAATATTTTTGGATATTTTAATATGTAGTCTTTAATTAATCCTAACGTATGTTAAGCAAATGTTTAAAACGAACAAAGACATCATTGTGTATATTTCGCGTGTTAATTTATTAATGGTTTTGTTTATTCTTGTTTGTTTCACGAACAGCAAAATTGAATTTTTGAAACGTAACTCTGCAGACTATGTTAAATTTAATAATTTTTATTTGCTAGATAAGACACACATACTGCATTTTTGTCGTTATGGTTTACTTGTTGCTAAACAACTAGGTTTTGAAGATAAATTGTAAACTTATTCTCTTTAAACANTTTTTGTCGTTATGGTTTACTTGTTGCTAAACAACTAGGTTTTGAAGATAAATTGTAAACTTATTCTCTTTAAACATGACTAGTATGGATAAACTCACAATTTTGTGTCTGCACCATTTAACCACACGAGTATAACCAAGCCACTGCTGAGTTCGTAGGCTGTTTGTGATCCTAAATATAAAATTGGGACGTTCGTCTTTTTGTATTAGTAGAGATTTTTTTTTCTGTTTGTATAGAACGAGCTTTGTGAATCAATTCAAACACATGCTTTTTTTTTTTTTACGCCGTTACATTCTGGACGGCAGTTTTGACATTTGTGTCAAACATACGTCATGTATCATGACCGTTCATAAGTTGGAAAAAAGGGATGGNACTGTAAGTATTTCTTATGATATTTTCAGTCAATATCGAAAGATGTATAACTGGAGTTGTTTTTTTGTTCTTTCAGTAGTCTAACAATTATTTGGAACACGTAAATTTTCGCGAAAAACGTTCGTGTCTATGGACGCACTGAAAACGAGGGCGTCCTAGGGGCAAGGACACAATCCCGTAATTAAAGAAGCTAATTTCTCAGTTTTTGTTTTAATTAGGAACTGATCAGCATGTCTACTATTAATCCAATAACTAAAACTCGCNAAGCTAATTTCTCAGTTTTTGTTTTAATTAGGAACTGATCAGCATGTCTACTATTAATCCAATAACTAAAACTCGCGGGATTTAAATCAACATTGTATGTACTATTTTTTTACATTTGTGCAAGACATTAAAGATGGTACACAGTGAAGGCAACATTACCTTGCCACATGTAACGTAAAAACACTGTAACTGTGTTGATTCATACTAATGCATTTAACATATGGGTGGTGATAAAAAAAAAATAGTGTGTTTACAAATGTCTTACCGCCGCGAATATTTAAATTTTATTAAAACTGCTGGTACCTGCGTGTATAGTCTGCGGGGCAGCCTGCACACTAGGACTTCTCCTAGAACCATAAAACGACTTTCACACCAACGACGTAAATAGGGGCAAGCTACACCAAAAGCTGGTTTCTTCCAAAATAACGCCATAGTACCACCACTNCACACCAACGACGTAAATAGGGGCAAGCTACACCAAAAGCTGGTTTCTTCCAAAATAACGCCATAGTACCACCACCGCTGGCAGGCGATACAAACCGAACGCAGTACCTTTATTTGTCGCGTTATACCAACTCCAGCGTGACGGTGGTAGAACACCTGCCCACTGGCTGCTGGCTCCGTCGAATTTTCTCAACGCCGATCAGCTGTTTCGCACTCGAAGGTATGGCCTGGCGCTGTTTTGCCGGTCGAAGACTTATCCCCTGCCGGTGGACGTTTACACACGTTTCAATGCTACAGTCAGTTCGCGGTTTCTTCACATTTTATGTGACAAACCTTTGAAAAATCACCCCATGTATGACGTACTTCTAAGTATGTCTTGCATCAGAAGCGTTTTATACTTGAATTAACATAAAAATGCATTATTTATATTAAATTGAACTTCTACTTCTATTATATTTATGAATTATAATAATTGATATATAAAATAAATATGAATTAAAAAACGAAGAAAATAGGTGTGTTGGCAATGCCTAGTAAGAAATAAATAGCGCTTATGCAAAATATAACACTGAGTGAGCACGAATGGGGTGCATAGTCCCTTCGGTGTAATTTCTAGNTGTGATTTTCTAGACTCTGTTAAGCTTTGTTCGTATAAGGCGAAGGAATATCCTGGAAGAAGAATTTTGGCAGGGCTTCGGAAAAGTTGGAAGTAACCGTGAGTGGACTGAATAGGTTTCTTGCCGGCCTCACTATCTGACTAACGTGACGTGACATAACCGCATCACTCAATCAGAACTAAACAACTAGAAGGCTCTTTCTTACTTCACCACACACAATTTCATACTCTCTGTGCTTACAAACTTACAGCAACGTTTATTTTGATTTCATGTACGACGGCCCGTCGCTATACACTCTGTACGTCCACAAACGCGTGTAACGACGTCAATGCCTGCTGTCAACAGACCTTTCCAAATACATAATAGACAAGGACTTAATTACTTTTATTATTCTTAGCGAGAGCAAAATTTAAATGCCTATCTCGATTTTTATTTCAGGAGATACGTATTTTAATGTTGTAAATAATATCTCTGTTGATATAACATTAGAACCTATAAACAAAATACAAAATTAATACTAGTTCTTTTAATTTATTAAGACATCCATTTGTGAGGAAGTCGGACGGAGACGGATAACCACTGACGACCAAGCGGTGCGATCTAATGACGCTGCGACCTCAGCTGCGGAACGGCGTTTCATTGGTTGGCGCGTCAAGTGAATAATGGAGTGGTCCCTTGTTCTCGGAGCATGAATTCATGAGTAGCTGTTCGACCCCACCTGCACTAGTCTTCTTGACGCCACTGCTTCTGAGCACTTTCGCGTTACAGCCTTGCGGGGAAGGCAGGATGTCAGCTGGGACCGACTGCCACCTTGGGGGACGTTCCGGTAATCGGGCGGCCCTTTCTACGTCACTCGAGCTGTAAAATGACACGTGGTGGTTTCTAGGTGTTTTCCACTCGTTTTATTATCGCAACCAATGAGGTGCAAGTACAGAGTAGAAAAGTATACAGACACAAAATGGCGTGGCAGTTCCTTTTATGAAGGCGAACTCATTTTCTGATTGGTTGTGCGAGAAACCGCGACCAGGCCTTGGGTCTGATCGGATGTTCGGATNAAGCTAATTTCTCAGTTTTTGTTTTAATTAGGAACTGATCAGCATGTCTACTATTAATCCAATAACTAAAACTCGAGGGATTTAAATCAACATTGTATTGACAATTTTTTTAAATTTATGTAAGACAATAAAGATAGTACACTGTAAAGGCAACATTACCTTGCCACAGGTACCGTAAAAACACTATAACTATGTTGATTTATACTAATGCATTTAACATATGGGCGGTGATAAAAAAAATAGTGTGTCTGCAAATGTCTTACCGCCGCGAATATTTAAATTTTATTAAATTTGCTGGTACCTGCGTGTATAGTCTTCGGGGCAGCCTGCACACTAGGAATTCTCCTAGAACCATAAAACGACTTTTACACCAACGACGTAAATAGGGGCAAGCTACACCAAAAGCTGGTTTCTTCCAAAATAACGCCATAGTACCACCACTGCTGGCAGGCGATACAAACCGAACGCAGTACCTTTATTTGTCGCGTTATACCAACTCCAGCGTGACGGCGGTAGAACACCTGCCCACTGGCTGCTGGCTCCGTCGAATTTTCTCAACGCCGATCAGCTGTTTCGCACTCGAAGGTATGGCCTGGCGCGGTTTCGCCGGTCGAAGACTTATCCCCCGCCGGTGGACGTTTACACACGTTTCAATTTTACAGTCAGTTCATGGTTTCCTCACATTTTCTGTAACAAACCTTTGATAAATCACCCCATGTATGACGTACTTCTAAGTATGTCTTGCATCAGAAGCGTTTTATACTTGAATTAACATAAAAATGCATTATTTATATTAAATTGAACTTGTACTTATATTATATTTATGAATTATAATAATTGATATATAAAATAAATATGAATTAAAAAACGAATAGGTGTGTTGGCAATGCCTAGTAAGAAATAAATAGCGCTTATGCAAAATATAACACTGAGTGAGCACGAATGGGGTGCATAGTCCCTTCGGTGTGATTTTCTGGACTCTGTTAAGCTTTGTTCGTATAAGGCGAAGGAATATCCTGGAAGAAGAATTTTGGCAGGGCTTCGGAAAAGTTGGAAGTAACCGTGAGTGGACTGAATAGGTTTCTTGCCGGCCTCACTATCTGACTAACGTGACGTGACATAACCGCATCACTCAATCAGAACTAAACAACTAGAAGGCTCTTTCTTACTTCACCACACACAATTTCATACTCTCTGTGCTTACAAACTTACAGCAACGTTTATTTTGATTTCATGTACGACGGCCCGTCGCTATACACTCTGTACGTCCACAAACGCGTGTAACGACGTCAATACCTGCTGTCAACAGACCTTTCCAAATACATAATAGACGTTTACATTTACTTATGTTGCCCAAGGGCCGCGGTGACTGAACGGTTAGCCTGCTCGCCTCCCAAGGCGAACCGGGATAAATCCCCGGCCGGATCCCTCCCGGATTTTTGCAAGTGGGAATCGTGCCAGACGATGCCGCTGGTCAGCGGGTTTTCCTCGGATATCTCCCGTTCCCTCTGCTCTTTCATTCTGGCGCTGCTCCATACTCGCCTCACTTCACCATCATCGGCTCTCAAAACCTCGATGTTAAGAGCCGCCCATATCCCTTCATTCACTCGAGTATTTTGCCTTCCATTAAATAGACTTTGGCGGGTAGACTCGTGGATATGAATGCCGCTCGCTCTCTCTCGCTCGCTCTCTCTCTCTCTCGCGCTTGCGCTCGCCGGCGGCGGAAACCAACAGAAGTTTCTTTCTTATAATTGTGGATATATACACAGTTCTAGCTTACCTTGAATGCCTGTAAATGCGCACAGAATGCAAAATGTTAAGCATTTAGTCTTTCAGTCTAATTTCAATACATGGTTCCAGGCGTTGCAAAAATATTTTTGGTACGTACTGTAGGAGGTACTTGAGCTGACAGAGTACTTGTTTCGTCATCACAGCAAATGGGTTGCAAGCTTTGTTTCCGAGGGTAGTGATGTAAACCAGTCATGAATAAAACCAGCAGCACTGTTTACGAATCGAAATCGATAATCCATATGCAAGACCATTGGGTTATAAGTAGACACACTATCATTTCGCGTTACAATGCATTACCAACGTAGACGGCCTACAAGTATATATTAGTTTCGCGTTAGTCATAGGACCTCCGCTCAACCGACACACCCTGCAGGACCAATAGTAAACACTGAATTCCGCGTGGCGGCAGCCAATGAACAAGTGACTTCTGCTCCACTGTGTAGAGTACTGTGGAGTCTAGCTTGATGCTAACTTATAGCTTAGCGCCGAATGGTATGTTCTCTAGATACAAACTTTGCAATGTGCAGTGCAGCCTTTGCATGTAATAAGCAGATATTTTTCTTCATGTTGACATTTTTTCTTGGTTCACTTATTCCCGTTAGGGAGTCGTGGTGGCTGAGCGGTTGGACTGCTCGCCCTCTACCGCGGCAAACCGGTTTCAATCCCCGGCCGGTTTGCTCCCTCCTCAAATGCATTTCCTTAAGGTGTGCATTGGTAGAGACCGGCGAAGTTCACGTTACCTGTCAGCAGGCCAGACTTAACCATACTATTTATATTTCAGCTAGTGCAATTTATTTGTTGTCCTGTGTAACGATGCAGATCCATTTAACCTTTTTATTTGGTTAGATGTAGTTGGGCCGTCTCATTGGTAATTGCTTCTTATTGGTTAAAAACCTTCATTTAAGTGTCTAAAAGAAAAATTTAATCTAGTGACAAAAGTAATTCAAACTAGTTCAAACCCACGGCCGTTTAAAGTCCAATCTGTATTCAAATAACGATAATTTCGTAGGTCTCGTCCAGTAGGCCTACACACATATTTACATGCTGTTCGCGGTTAGTTGAGCGCTTTTGAAATCATCCCTTCAAAAGAATTATTGTCCCTAGCTGCATATATTTTAACTTAAACGTCATCTGAAATACTGGTGGTTAAGTTAGCGAATCAGCAAAGGTATTTAGTTCCACGTATTAACGTCGGATAAAATGTGCAAGGTATAAATATGCGTACATTAAAATAATTTAATACATTTTCTCTTTATTTAGTGCACTTACGAGTAAGGACTGCCAAATTACTGACATATTTACGTTCCTAGCAGTGCCACATTATACTTGTTTGGTGCATCAATAAAGTAAAAGGAACTACGGCAATGCTAATTTTACGTATCATACCCCGAATACAAGAGTATCGTAACTCAAAACAGCTTACTTTCGTTGAATGAAAATGGTTGAACTCTAATTCTCGAACACTATTTTTTTTCAACGGAACGTTAGGTATTATAATTGTTTAAAAACACTATAGTCTTGTATATTCCTAGCCAATAAATTCATTGTAATAGCAAGGCAACGTATATCTGAGAGTCTTCCGTCTATAAGTTATGTAGTTTTCCAAAGTACAATACACCATATTACCTATATAAATACAGTAAAGTCTTCCATTGCCTAGCAATGTATATTTACCTACGTAAAACACCAACATTTCTACACACCCCCTTTTTTAGTTACGATAGTCTTGTATTGGGAGTGTGATATGTCTGAAGCACGCTATATGAAAATAAAATCATATTGTGAGCAGGGCGTTCAGAAGTGCGCAATTAAAGCGAACATCCTATAGGAATATTGGCACGATTTGCTCATTGTGAATACACTGAAGAAAACAGTTGCCAACATTCCTCGCATCCCAATCCATGACGCGAGTGTTTATTATGCATGAAAACCGATAATTAGCATAACATTTCACACAAAGCTTCACAAAATGAGAACGTTCGCAGTTCAACGTGAGAGGGGTTGGTCGCGACGTAATTACCTTGAAAATCGCGCAAAACGATCGAAGCCGACAAGAGGGTAATTAATTGATAAAATTTATTTGGTTACAACTTTGGAAAACACGAGAAGCCAATTAGTTCCGTAATTAATTAAATTACAACTTCCCACTCAGTGTGTGTCTGCTTTAACGAAAAAGCTTGTTCTGAAAATTAACTGCGCACAAAATAAAATATTTAGTTACAGCGAAAAGTTTTTAGCGATACCTTTTATTTAACTGGGAAGGACCTAAGCATTTAATATTTTCGTTATTATGTTATAATTCGTATATGTAAGAGGAAATACGGATTGTTTCAGATGTGCTTTTTAATTAGAAAATATTGTTCTCGTAAATGTAATAAAGAAATTCCTTTTGTTTTGCATTTCCATATTTTGTACGTTTTAAAAATTGCAACGAACTAGTTAAGCTTTAATGTGAACGGCGCAGGTTACATTATGAAAGGTTGGGGGCCGCGGTGGCGTAGTGGCCAGGGCGCTCGCCCCCCACCACGGTGATCCGGGCTCGATCCCCGGCGGGTCCACTCCTGGACCCTCGCATGCGGGAATAGTGCTGGACGATGCCGCTTGCCGGCGGGCTTTCTCGGGGTACTCCCGCCTCCCCCGCCCTTGCATTCCACCGCCGCTCCATTCTATGGTCTCACCTCTGCCATGCCCGGGGATGACGGTCACCTACGGGTCCCAGCTGGAAAGACTGTCACTCGGAGGGTGTTGCCCTGCCCTGGGTGCACTCCCCACATGCCATTGTTATTATTATATGGAAGGTTAAGTTATTGAGGGTTGAAATGCAGACAGGTCTTGTATTTTTTCCGTAGATGTGAAATGCCGCTTTTACGACAAGCCTATAGGTAGGGCCACCTGTTTTCGCAAAAAATATTTCTGTGCAGGATTCGCACCAACACACGTGCACACCAGTAGGTATCCTCTGGCTGTTGGCCGGGTGTCTGTGCGAGGATACATTCTCTATTTGACCGGGCGTATTAAGTTACTCCGGCACCGAACTTCTGTGATTGACTGGCACACCTCGGATGTGTGAGAGTTCAAATCATCCAACGACGAAATAGTTTCTGACCTAACGTGTTTTCCAGTACAACTGGTCGTGGATTCTTTTCTAAAAAAAACATACGGCCCTTCCTATAGGTACAGCATAGAAGGGTTTATGCTACGTCATTATAAAACGTGAATTTATTGGCTTAGTTGGGTAAGCCGCTGAACGGCGTGCAGATCTCCAGCAGAAAACGCTTTATTAAAAAACTGTCCAACGTGCCTGAGTGAGGCCTGCTTACGAATAGCATTTAAGAAACATTACGCGTCTGTATAAGTTTTTCAGTTCGTTCATTTTTCTCAAAAGTATGTTTTTGAGATAGTTAAAATGGCTAAAACGAGTGTTTTCACGGTCAATTTTAGGCATAAACATTCCTGTACAAAACATTAAACAAAGGAATAGGGACGTGCATTAAACTTTATTTTTTATTATGTCATAAAATAATAGGGTTTCCACTGAAGGTCTCATAGAGGCGCGTTATCGACTGCACGCCTGTTAAGGCTCCGCGCGTAGAGGCGATGAGAGAGTTGATGCGCGTGTCTCGATCGCCCCTAGCGCTCCCACACTTTTAGGCCTCAGATGTGCAAACTATGGCCGATTAATGCAAGTAGAAGAGGTGTATAATATTCTGAAGTCGACACTAGTACCAAAAGAATGCAAAATCCTCAGTTCCGTATCCGCATGCTGTTCACATTACACGGAGCACCTTCGAAAGCCTCGCTTAAGATCTACTAGTATGCACATTGCGTGTTTTTTCACCACATGTTAAGTGAACACTTACATAAGTATAAGCCGGATCACTTAATTTATACGTCTGGCAAGTAAAACTGTGAAATTATTAGAAAATTAAATGTTTTACAAATTGCTAATTCTTTTACCATATGCTTAGAAACAGAAAGCTAAAGAAATTATTCTGCTCTTCGCAAATTTATACGTAAAACTTTTAATTCAAATTTAAAACATGAAACTACTTTCTCTCATTCGTTATTAACTTAACGGGGCTCACGTAGGTCAGTGTGCAAAAAAAAAAAAAAAA
>NQII01003587.1:185032-255290 GCA_002778355.1 Clitarchus hookeri
GGGGGGGGGGGGTTAGTGACATTTTTTAAAGGACGATTTAAAACGTGCTTTATTAACCACGAGCAGCCTATATAAGCTTTTACTTGAAACACCCAGGCTCCCATACAGTGTTGTGAACCGAGTGAGAGGTGGCGCGGTGGTAACTCGAAGGACTCTCATTCGGGAGGACCCGGGTTCGATTCCCGGTCCGCCCATCCTGATTTCAGCCCCTAACAAAGGCCTTGGCAGATTGCTTCCCCCAGTCCCTCTTCCCTGCGCAACTTGCACCGTCTGTAATGACCTCGCCGTCGACGAGACGTCAAGCCCAACTCCCCACCACAGTGTTGTGAGCGCATCGATATACCCACGCGAGTAAAGGACATCGTGTTTTGAATTCCGCGACGTGCACACGCACAAGGCGAAGGCATGCCGGTATTTCTGCAAGGTCGACCTTGCAGTGGAGCGAACCACACACGAGCAGTTCGCAACGACGACGAGGAAACTGCCCGTGTCGGCGAACACTGGCGCAAGTTGTTTGTAGGCCGCTTACGGTTAATTGGTCTCTTTAGAGAGCCCTGCTGAGGATCTACTTTTATTCTCATTTTGTATACATACGCTATATGTAAGATTAACATTGTTATTGGCAGTCTCACTTTAGTCACGCGTCGTTCAAGTCCAAAAACAGAGGCATTTTTAGGGCAGCATTGAGTAGGGACAGGTGTTTTATCTTATTATTTATATATTAAATCGTACGTCAACAGCCACACATTCCTTTGGTTATTGGCCGCGTGTCTACGCGAGAATACATGTTCTTATTTGACTGGGCCAATCAGAATAATTTACTCCGACACTGAACGTCCATGATTCGCGGACAGACACTTGACGTACGTGGCATTCAAAGTCACCCAACCACGAAACTGCATATGAACAAAAGTGTTTTGGAGTAAAGGTGGTCTCGAAATCGTTTCGCGAAATAAACTTGTCTCTAGCTATAACGAATTGCTTTATACATATATATATTTTTACTAGGTACGACAATATATTGAGTTCATGCTCCCTCTTCTCTACCAGATTTGTTGCGCGATATATGCATGTGGTCGTCGTCTCTCCAAAAAATTGAACCAAATACCTTTTTAACCCCTTAATTCGGTGTCCACGTTGGTGGATATGTTGCATATGAGTGATACTTATGACCGGAACTGTACACAGCAAGGCATCGGTACCCGGTACTTTTGAGTATTCCTTGTTACTAATCTGATTTATGGAATTGTCTGCACCCTTTAACATGAATGGCTAATGCCAGTATTGTAGAGCACGCAACACGAGTACAGCACATGCAAAATAAATTCGCGATTGCAACATTTAAACAAATAAATTAGCGTGCGACAGAAAGGGTTAACATCGCGGTGGTGACGTTAGCCGAAATGGAGAGGGCCCAATGAACACGAGCCTCCCTGCAGATATCAGTATTGACTCTGTGCAGTTTCCCTGGCTAGCGAAGTCACGTGTATTAGAGGGGTCAGGATGTGAGGTGGGAATTGCCTTGGGTGGAAGTCCCTGGTAGTTCTGGGAACGTGTGGAAGTGGAGCGTCTGAACCCCCTTTTCCCACTTCCTCCCTCCAACGTCCCTAATTTACCGTCTCAGCTGCCAGGGTGTCGAATTCAAAAAACGACTCCGCTAAATTGATACGACTTAGTATTATGTCGATATCCCCTACCACTTCCTCCCTCCAACGTCCCTAATTTACCGTCTCAGCTGCCAGGGTGTCGAATTCAAAAAACGACTCCACTAAATTGATAAGTATTATGTCGGCATCATTCGAAGTGTTAATTTTTCGCCCGTGGCTCCCCCGGGGTTGTGGCAGCATCGTGCAGATGACATCTGCTGACATGTCTGCACGACGAGGGCAGGGTTTCCACCTGCTCTCAGGTGGACCATTCTCCCTGCTGTCGGGTGGACCAGAGCGACCATTCATCTACCGCACGCTGCCATCAAGGGGGAAACAATGAAAGTTCTAAACCGTGGTCTTTTAGCACCTGGTTCGGACTCACACCTGCAAACCAAGTACGCTAACCAAGAACCGGCTTACTCCTACGTTTAATCTGACTGTCTGTATTCCTTCCAGGGGTTTGTTGGAACATCCTGTAGAAATGTTGAACCAGTATGCTCATCACTAAACATATTTTCCGTGAATTCGTGGAATTTTTTTTGACGGAAGTGCGAGGTTAAAATACGAAAACGCGTTCCGCAGTGGCACAAAAACGGAAATGAGCTACTGAGCTTCGTACATATAAAATAGCTAGGTTTCCCCGTAACAGCTCGGAGTTTCGGGAAACGAACAATGCCGAGTCTATACGAAGCTTTCTTCGCCGATCAGTAACGAGAAAATCATCGTTTCCGCGGCAGTTAAGATATAGACGCCACTTGTACTATCTTTTCCTCGAAACATCGGAAAGTATCTTGGGCATCTGTAAAAAATAACAACTCTTAACCATTTCATGCCCACATTAGATTGCGGTTTCTGGTTTTGTATATGAGGAATATTGTGATGCGTGCTGCATTTAAGATTATGTATAACTTGTTTTGTTAACGCAATCAATAAACTGTATGCTTTGTGTTTGGTGTTCCGTGATAAGAACCAGTCATAACGAAGATAAGTAGCAAGGGTTACGAATAAGCTATCCACAAGGAAGATTATTGGGCACTGAACTCCGCAGTGTACAGTGCCGGTCATATATAACATTCCTGTGCAACGTGTAGCCATTTGTCTACAACGGGTATGGAAGGATTGAAACAGTCAAACGTTACTAGAAACTGAAAATGCTTTGTGCTTCTTTTTAATTTTAATATATTAACACCACCTTCTTTTATCAAAATATATAGTATATGGGCAAGAATTGCTTATTACAGGTTTTTTTTATTAGTTTTATAATCTCTCTCCAAAAAAAATTTATAATACTTGAAATTTCAGTTTGAAACATTGATAAACACCAGGGTAGCGAAATATAAATTTTTTTTTTTTTAGTAACCTTATTTAAGCCATAATTACACACACACCGCATAGCAAATTTACGGAATTGTTCCTTGAATTCACGGGAAGTTTTGTGAAATTTGTAACGATTTCTGGATAATTTTTTGCTAGTAGGCGTACTACTCAGTCATTTAACTCAACATTCGTTCGTGTACGCAGTAGATAACGACATATATTTGCGGAAACAAGCAGAAGAATGGTATTTTTTTAGGCGCGCAGTTTGGTCGCATATTTATTATTGGATCACAATCGTCCTGAGGCGTCAAATAAGGACCAGATAATGTCCCGCATTCATTTTATGACAAGCTAGACCTCAAATACACGTAAATTTCAGTACGGCATGTGCCGTGTTATTCATGGGAATTTTTTGACGCCATTTAGATGCGAAGCATGATTAACATGCATTTTTTGTCGAAACCCAAAAAAAAAAAAAATGTTGTATCCACGTAAAGAGGAAACACAAAAATGTTTATGAATTCACTGTTGATTAATATTCACGCTGTCATTTGGTTACGAGTAAAACTCATTTGTAAACAATAGTTGAAGGGAGAGAATTGCTCCATGCAATAGTAAACATGGTGTCATTGAAAAAAAAAAACCCCAAATTGGCATGCACGCCGCAGTGATGAATTTTCATATTCATGAGAGCATAATGGGAATTTATACCCAATTGTGCTCTCAGTGGCCCCGCTTCTGGATCGAGGAAAAGTTCATTTCAATAATTACGTTTCGTCGTGATGAGATACAATTCCAGACACTATCGTTGCACATTTAAAAAAAATAGTATGTGCATGTTGAATATTTAGTAAATTTAATGAAGCTCGCAGGTCTAGATTCTCGGAATTTCGTCCCGACAGATCTGCATATCGCTGTAACGCCATTCGGACTCGCCCGAATAGTTGTATGCGAATCTCGTGCCTCCGGAATTCGATCTCGACACACGCAAATGATACATTACGTGCTTGCTGAACAGAGCACTAAAAATAAATCACAGAATTAAAAATTCACCCCACAAGTTTTCAGGCCTGCTGTCCGTGTACACAGCTCGCTAGTGTACATATTCAAAATTAGCCTGCCCCACAACGAACAGGACACAACGTTATCATTTACGAAGCCACTTAGGCACGGAATTTCACACAACCAACATTTTTCTCTCTTGAGGCTGTCTCATATTTTAACACTACTTTGCATTTACAAGGCTAGCATCGTTGTTGCGTTGTTGAATCTACGCACATTTAAAAACTGGTTCTGTTTTTTACTTTGTGAAAAGTAGTTCAAGGTATCAATGTACATACTATTAAAAGTATAATGTTAAGATTTGTAGTCGGAAAAGGGTTTCTTTCTTATATATACCTTAGCGTAACATTTGACGTAGCTACTACCAGAAACCCGGGGGTGTAGTGATCAGTCTACTCACCTCCAACTTAGTAGAACTGGGTTAGATTCCTGTGCGGGTTCGCTTCAGTATTTCTCACGTGGGAATCCCGCCGGACGATGCCACTGGTCGGCGGGTTTTCTCAGGGTTCTACAGTTTCCCCTCGCCCTTGCATTCCGCCGCTGCTCCTCCATATTCACCTCACTTCACCCTCGTCGACTCTCAAGACCTCGATGTTCAAAGCCAGCCAACTCTCTCCTCTGTGTGTTATTAATATTCAGTTTTGACTTTAGTGACTTAAATTTAATGCCATGATGTTTTCACGAGCCCTTGCATTCGTAAATCTGCGGGGTCAAGTTCCAGTCCAGTGTTTTTAAACATGAAATACGGACTTAGGCAGACACCGGGAAACTCACGCCGAGAAATTCAAGCCTGCCTGCGGCTTATTTAAATAAAATTTGCATCTGGAATACTTATACTTTCGTGGCCCAGGAGAGTACGCCATTCTTCTTGCTACAGGATGAAGGTAGCTTCGCAGAAGAAAGGAGAAATGCCACGGTGACTGCTACAACGATGAACTGTTTAAACAAAATAATATATTGTGTTTCTGTAATTTTCGGCGTGAAATACACACATTCGCACTTATAAATTTCAAGGTGGGGGAGAGAATGGAAACGCCCGTTAAAGTTAATTGTAATAGATTTTTGTGGAATGGAGAGGTTTGGGCGGCTATTAACATCTGGGACTTTCGAGCCGGAAATTGGGAAACTAGGTGGATATGGAACATCTCCGGAATGCGAGGTCAGTGGGAAACGGGAGATGCCCGAGAAAACCCGTAGACCAGCGGCGTCATCCGGCACGATTCCCACTTGCGAAAATTCGGGAGCAACCCGAACCTGGTTCATCTTGGTGAGTGGCGAGCGCTCTAGCCGCTGAGCTACCACGGCCACGAGATTTTCTGTGCTCCCTCAACTAACTTCAACTAAACTGCCGAGTAAGCTTTCAAATTGAATATATTAAATACATCTAATCTACAGAGATTTTTTTTATTGTAGTCCTTTGGCGGTTTCTTCACACTTTTTGAATCAAACCTTTGAAAAATCACCCCGTGTATGCCGTGTTTGGTTGTTTCTTAAATATGTCATGTATTATAAGCGTTTTATAGTTGTGTTAATGCAAAAGTACTTCGTTTTTTATTTAAATTAAACTTTTACTTGTATTCAGTATATAATATATATTTGCTTTGTAACTTATATTAATAAAAATAGGGGAGGGGGGAACGGTGTATTAGCATTGCCTAGTAATAAGCAGTTCTTGTGGAAACTAATACTACACTGAATGCGCACGAATCCGGTGTGGTGTCCCTTTGGTGTAGTTCTCTAGACTTAGTTAAGATTAGTTTGCATGAGGCGGAGGAATATCCTGGAAGTAGAACTTTAGTAGGGCTTCACAAAAGTTTGAAGTAACCGTGAATGGGCTATATATCTGGACATTAATAAATACCGAAAATAATAGTAATTTTTACAATGTTTTTAACAAAAATCTTGACATTAATTTCCTTAATAATTTAACTATCAATATTTTAATACATATATATATATTACACTATTTCCAGAAAAAAGAAATGCAGAGCAGAAAAAACTGAAGGTATAATGCAAATCCAAATTATTAATTCTGCTAAATTGCTTTTAAATTTTAATTAATTCAGAAAAAATTTTATGTAAAATTTTTTGCAAGAGCCTTTACCTTAGTGTTTTTATTGTCGTAGGTTTTTCGGCGAATAATATTGTGCTTCTTCGAAATCAACCATTGAAAAAATAAGTCGATGTCAGTAACTGTGTAATTTCAACGCAAGCTCTGACTGAAATACTCATGGTAAAGTTGGCAAAAATAATTGTTTTTCAACGTGGTATCGACAGAGCAAAATTTAAAATTTTGGAAACTGAATTCTTAGTTTCAGTTTATCTTAGGCATATGGGGGAAAGAATTGCCATATTGGCGACCTATTCATATTCCTAACAGTTTAGAAATTTCATTTTATCGGTGCACGAATAAAATGAGTTGGCATATCGAATAGTTAATTTTACTTGTAACCGATGTATACATAAAGTCAAAGAATTAAATCTTAAGCGGGGCTTTCAAAATAGCTCACACAACTCTAAACAGCCTACATTGGCCTTAGCTGTACGATAAGAGAGATATTTATATCAATATGACAAGCTACGTAAAGTTCCTACCCAAAGCCTGGCTCACAGTATGAATATTCTTTACTTATGCTCCTACTTAATTAAGCGTTTATTGGTAAAACTACCATCGCGCACTCAGAAAGTTGCTATTATCGTACGAGTTACGTTCAGGCATAGTGTTCTGTTCTAGGAGTGGATTTTGGAGATGCTCGGAATTTTTCCTCCGCCCAAGACATATATTTAGGGCCACCTGTTTTTCCCGCGGAAATATTTGTGCGCAGGATAACGTCAAAATTCTGTGTGCGCATATGCAGGTATTCTTTGGCTGTTGGCCAGGTGTCTGTGCGACGATACATCTATATTTGACTGGGCCTATCAGAATTAAGTTACTCCGGCAGCAAAATTACGTGATTGGCTGGCAGACACCTCAGACGCGTGAAAAGTTCAAATCATCCAATTACGAAATTGTTTCTGAACTAAGGTGTTATCCAGTGAAACTAATCGCGGAATATCGCGCTTTTTCTAAGGTGACCATTTTGTTCATTGTTTTATTCGCTCACTTAAGAGTTGAGGGACAGGATACAGCGGCAAACGAACTGAAATCATTTCATCGTGTAAAAAAAATACTTTTTACCTCGGATGCATTTTGATTATAACGCACATGGTGGAAAACTAAACAATTTTCTCTCCACGAATAATGCATTAAAATGAATACATTAATCAATAAATAAATAAATAAATATACAAAATGTATTCAGTATTTAAACCTATTCGCTAACTGGGCAGCGGACTATGAATAGTTAAACAACCTCCTGCGTACGTCACGAACAATAACACTACAGTACACAATAAAAATTTTATGTTATTACAAACAATTATTTGGTAACTAGTTGCAACGATAGTCCTGCAACCTTACAGCTTAAATATTGCATATTAACTACAAATTATTTCAGAAAAACGCTCAATATTGTTTATGTAGCGCAATGTTTGTAATAAACTCGAAGTATACGACACTTGCTTGTTAAAATTCAACGTGAATTACACATTAAGGTTTTGTGAAATTTGTTCGTATTTTTTTTGTAGTCTTACAAACATATCTTGCAAAGGGAATTATTTAAGTAACTAGATACAAGTACACAAAATGTGGCACTGTAGCTATCTGTTTCCATCTCCACTGCTTCTTCTCTGGCTCCCAGCATGTTGCTCCCGCAATTTATACACTTTTCATTAGTCTACTGTACGATGCCTTCGTAATAACAGTTTTACTAAAATATTTTAGCAACGACAATGGGAGATGAAGCGATAATTATTTTCGTTAAGACTGTAATAATAACTCTCCTAACGAAGTTAATTCATTAAATATTATGTTGGAATTTGTAGAATAACTAGCGAACTGGCCCGGCTTCGCCCGGTAACAATTTAGTTTTTACAGCGATACTTTAAAAGAAAAAAATTGTTACTGTGGGTCATCCTTAAAATATAAACGTATGCTATCGCGGCCTATTCTGTAGACCTTTTTGAGAGCTACAATTCTGTAGTACATTAATTCGATATATATCTTATGGTTTAGTCAGCGCAAGCCATGTAATCTCCCTAGAAGCAGTTTTTTACGACTTGATTACAACCGGTTCGACATTTCCCTACTATCCTTACATTAAATGTAAATTTGCTATACATCAAAACCTTCCTCAAGAAAGTCTCTAACTGACGATGAAAACTGCATCAAAATCCATCAAGTTGTTTGTGTATTCGCTTAGTACTTCTTGACAGATGTGGATAAGCGACTTTGTTTTATACTATTTGGAGACTACAATTTCAATCGTTAATTGAAACATTTTTAATTGACTGGTCATTAGGAAATTTTCTTGTTTGATGTATTATGCTCCTCTAAGCCTTTGTTTCCTTTTATAATTGCCTCTCTGTCGACCAGATACTAAGGAAGATGTTATTAAACATTATTAAACGCCTGAAGATACCATCCGTCCATAAGGAAGCGTTGTGACGGCGATGGGAAATGGTATAAAGTAGTTTCGCGTGTGTTCTTTTTCCTCAGAATTTTTACCGGTGCGTATAGGTTTTTTATGCAGTAATATATCCAGAAAGAAATAGTCGCTCTAGTTTAAAACGCAGTTTTACAGAAGAATAAATAACGTCAACTGAGGGATACAAACAGCGATTTTTGCTGACTTTTGACATATTTCAACGACCACTTTTGTGTTCCAATAACAAGATTCATGAAAGGGCAATAAAATACCGATATCCAATTTTATCCTGTATAATAAATATTTACATTAAAATATTTTATAATTTTTTTAAATAATTAGAATACCTAGATACACTTACGATTGCAACCATATGACAACTAGGGATGTTCATTAAGGGCGTTGGCCACGGGGAAATGTGTTGTTTTACATTTGAGCCATATGTTGTTAAATTTGCAGGCATTGTCTGCGACTACCTTATCCTCAGATAAAATAGTTTTAGACTAGCGTGTCATTTTGGAAAAACCACCCAGTCTAAAATTATTTTATCTGTGAATAAGGTAGTCGGAAACAATGCCTGAAAGTTGAACAATATATGTCTCAAACATAAAATAACACACTTCCCCGTGGCCAACGCCCTTGAGCCTTACCGGCCTCTCTTTGCCGTGGACTTAGTAAGACGGCTGGGAACTCACCTGGGCGAAGAGCATGGGTACAGCTAGAAGAAAGGCGGCCACCCATATGCACAGGATGATCTTCCTAGCCTGGCTGATGGTGCACATGTACTTTGCCTTCATGGGGTGCACGATGGCGTAGTACCTGCAGGCAAAAGCAGAACACGCCCTACACCACCAGCGCACAGATCATGTCCACATAACCATATTCAGGGTAATTGTCTGTATTATTTTCTTTTATGTGCATTTCTTACTTGTTATAAAATGTCTGTAAGCTATTGCGAATTAAAATAACCTTTAAACAAAGTTGCAACTGCGTTTGATCTTCCTGAAGTTTTCTACAGTTAGGGGTTTAGCAATAACAGCGACAATGTGTGTATCTGGTTCACAAATACTAGGGTTGTTTAACAGAACGGAGATCATACACCTCTGAAAACGCGTTTGGCAATATTAACCCCCTTTATAGTAAAAATGAGGGTTGGCAAATTTTTTGATAAAACTTTCCAAACCTAAGATGTACACAATTTTTAAGACCTCTTATGAATCAGCACGTGTAAATTAACAAAACATCTCGTCTTGGCGAACACTCTCAAATGAATAGTTTTCGAGAAATGCAACCGTAACTCTCAAAATACAATTTCTCTTGCCTGAGAGATAGGCAACACACAACCCAGGGAGGTATTTTAAATTAGGATCTTGTGGGGAGACACAGTTCCTTCAGAAACCACTTTAAGGGGATAGTGCACAATCATTTTAGTCTTATACTTTCGTGAGGACAAATATGCTGTCTTCCAAAACACTTTATCTCAGAATTGTTTTCTTGATTGGATACTTGCAACTGTTACGCGTCACAGGTGTCTGCCCGGGTATCATGGAAGAACGCATCGGAGTCATAAACTAAAGATGAGGTAGACAGCTTGTTCGTCTTTTTCGTATGTACCCAACATTGACCTACCACAAAGCAACACAACTATCAAGTCACGTGGTTAACAATGATGAAAGTTGCTTGTTAATATCTTAATTTTTAAATGACGAACACAATCATATTAATAAAATACTTTCACCAGTCTGAATTTAAATAAAAAAATACATTACAAATTGGTTAGAGGAAGTACAAAAACATCCTAAAGCAATTGCTTACTAATGAATGTCACAACCTCAAATCCAATTCACGCCGTTATTGCTAAACGTTTTGGCAGAAAAGCAGTTCAATGTTGGGACATGGAGATTGGTCGTGCGCAGCCAGCGAGATCGCTCTACCTCATCTTTAGTCTATGATCGGAGTACTTCAATTGTTATTGGTCCAGTCGATCACACTGTGTATTCTCACACACATTCGGCCAATAACCAAAGTAAAACTACTGGTGTACACTGAGGATATTGAAATCTAGCCTTCGCTGATAATTTTTTTTGTGGGTAGTTCCAAATATATCACTACCTAAATCGAAAATATTACATACTGCTGTTTCGAGGTTATTTGGTTATTTTTGAAAACCCCCCTTTGGAAAAACAATCCGTGCTCGTGTTTCAGCCACTCACCGACAGCCATACTACACGATAATTCCACGAAATTCAATATGTTAATACAAAAACGGCAGTTTTCCAGCCATAAAGCCTGCATTGCGTCGATCGAAACCCCATGCTCAATAAAATCGACAAGCAGAGGACGCGTGCAGTTTAAAAATAAAATCTTCAAGAATTTTCCCTTCACTTCTGTGTACGGCTTTGGACTTTTTGAGCGGGGGAGAACTCATGTTTTTTTTCACTGGTAGCTCTGCCTTTGCTCTCGTATTCAAAACGTTGGCACCACGTTTCGTTCCCGGTGGCAATACGGGGCAGAAGAGCGTACTCTTCCTCGTGGTGGTATCTTTGCAGGTGACCCAGAGTTGCAGCCATTCTGCAGGTCTTTTGTTCCTCCGTCAGACGATGTGGAATTTTCGATACTGTATGCGGTTTCTCACGATGGCGTGTACGGAACCATAACATGTCACCACCCAAAAGACGAATTTCTTCTACACTGACCCGTTGGCTTCTCCCGGAGAAGACCATCCACCCGAGAAATAACATCAGGAGTAATGGGTAGAGACCTGAAAAATTCGTGAGTTCAATGACCTGTAGGCTATACTCGTATTTTCGTAGGCAAAATCATGCAGATATCACTGTTCATTTATTGCTTGTCGTATTAGCGGAAGACGGTGATTCGGTTTGCATTTTACTGTGTATTAATTATAGGCTCAGAGTTGTCCAGGAGGTGTAATTTAACGGGTAGACCAACAGCATTAGCAATACAAACGTACGGGGTTTTGAATTCTGGTTTGTCCCGATATGATAACGCGAATTTTTCAGGTCTCTAGTAATGGGACAATGGGCCTGTCTCGGGAGGGCATCGACTTGAAGCCGCACGCGCCCCTCTGAGTGTCTCCTAGACCACTCCACCACACGTGAACGTGACATGCTGTGTTCGCCGTACAGAACAGACATGAGACGATGAATTTCTCGCTCTCCTACTCGGCGGTCATAAGCGAACTACACCTCTGCTCGTCTTTACTCTCTTCCAATTCTGATGACGGATGAACAAACATATCGCTCGCCTTTATTAAAACTCGATAAACAAACGACCAGTGTGTCAGCGCAAGCTGCCTTTGTACTTTCCCGGATCACCAAAAGATGTCTGTACTTTTATCATATACCCCAGCGATACCAACGAACGTGTGTGCAATTCCATTTACGCGCGGTGACCTGGTTTCATTTGACTACCCGTAGAATAAACTGTCACAGGTATAACCTGGTTTCAGGACAAATTCATGTGCAATATTTCTTTGAACACTTTTAGTTTTTTTTTTCCAGCGAAGCTACGTAAAAGATTCTGAAATAGCGCTTATCGAAGCCAGGATTTAAACTCTCCTCAAATTCTCAAATTTCGCGTACTCACAAGCCATGAAAAATTAAAAATCGTAATCGTTCCTCAAAATGCTCCGAAACATCAAACTAAAGATAACAGTGTGATAGAAATTTGTCTCACTTGCAGCATAAGATTCGCGAACCTATACAAACGAGTTTTGTAGGGCTGGCAGAAACTTAAACGGAATAGGTTGTTTTTAATAAAGGAAACATTAGTGACGGTATTCAAACGAAAGCACCAGTAAACTAGACGTTTCAAATGTTGGTATATTCATTTAGCTTTATCTCTCTTACTCTAGTTCGAGTTACTAAAGTCTTTTCTTCTCGGTGCCGGCTATACGGACTACACAGCGACCGATTTCTTTCAGAATAAAATAGAAGTTAGCTATATGTTACTATAGATCTTCCATAACGTATCGTTAACCATTCAGTTTCTGTTCTCTCAATTGCTTGCATGTCGACGCTGCAGACAGGCAGGCTCGGTACCCAATGCGGCAAGTGTTTTCCTTTTGGAAGTTCTGATTCGCGGATATTGGCTATAGCTCAGGAATGCGAATGGCACATGCCATTTTAATCTACCACAAAGAATATACTATTAATTTTTTGCAATAATAAAGCTAGTAGAGGATAAGCAAAAACACAGAACGTATAAAAAAATTATTAATTTTTTAATCTCTTGAAATTATAAAATATTGTGTCTGAAAGAATATACTTGAAGTGCCCAATAATATTTTACCTATTTAAAATGCAAAGAACTAGATTTTACAAATATGTGAACAATTTTAACCACATAAAGTAAGAAGAAAAATATCAAACACAAAAATTTGTATATACTGTCCGGAAATTTCACCCGTTAGTTAAAATTCTAAGCCGTAAAACAAACTAGGACTAAACGTAAGCGAGTGAAGAGATTTGTACTCCTAAGTTCGAATCAGTGATGTCAATCAGTAAAATAACATTCACTGGAAGTCATTCTAAAAGGTACTGGCGAATAAAG
The DNA here is from genome assembly GCA_002778355.1 of Clitarchus hookeri. Taxonomy (NCBI): domain Eukaryota; kingdom Metazoa; phylum Arthropoda; class Insecta; order Phasmatodea; family Phasmatidae; genus Clitarchus; species Clitarchus hookeri. The sequence continues at coordinate 198,159 of NQII01003587.1, forward strand.
CATATTAACTGGGAACAAGTGATTTATAGCAGTGGAATTCTTATAATTCAGTGGCAATCACAAACAAATCAGTGAAATTCAGCCACTATATCAATACGTTATCTGGCGCTGATTATCAGTTGCTCAATTTTCACTCTTTTCACATATTTGGCTCGATTCTTACTGTTTCAAGTATAGAGTGTGGGCGGCTCTTAACAGCGAGGTCTTGAGAGCCGATTGGACACGCATACTAGCAACCCCAACTGGATGCTTCCAAATTTCGTGCTAATACTTCAGAATTCTACCCATGAAGAATAATGTTTTATTAATTTCTTTTAATGAAGCTGTCTTCAGTACGAAACCATTTTTACATCCTCAACAATGGCCTGCTTTATAGTCTTAATTGATTATTATTCCAGCCATGTATTATTGCCTGTTTGTTCTTTTGAGTTCCTGTACACCATTAGCGAGGTTTCAGAACGTTACATACAACTCCTAAGTGCCGACTTCCAGATTCTAGAAAGAAATCACTCGTGCAGAGTGAATTCTCTTCTTTTCTCTTCTAATGATCCGCTATTCATGCGGCAGAATGCCCGAGTATTGTAAACAGTTCAGCACGACTTGTATCAGAAATTGTTAGTCGACAGCTGCCTTGCACTTAGGATGAACTACTATTTGTAATGACCCTAGGTCGGGTGACTTTGTAGGTCAAACCGGTGTATAGACTATTTACGGCAAGGCGAGCACTTTTGAAAGCATTAGGCGTTAACTTCTGAGTGCGGTGGAATATACACACTGTGTTTATTACTTGCATAGCAATATTTATTTTAAAAGGTGATTAAGGGATAAAAAATTGCTTGCAGGAAAAAGTTACTATGTCAATTGCGCAATACGAATAGTAAACTATCCTATATATGTTTATTTATCTTAATGAATTGACTTAATTCAATAAAAACATTATTTAATTGGCCGCTGCAGTTGGCAGTTACTTATTCGATCAGTGAAATGTTTGTCACTTATTCGATCAGTGAAATTGTTTCACGTCACTTATTCGATCAGTGATTTTCCACTGATTCGAATGTAGTGTGTACACCCCATATTAAATATCTGCTGTTCAAAAGTATTCACCTACGTAGAAAACTCTGTATTCTACAGATAAAAATATATTGAATTATAGTGTTAATAACAGTACATTTTTTAATTCATTGCAATAAAATTCTAAGCTGAAATACAAAACAATACTTACTGAAATGCAGAATTTACTTTCGGCGAATTATTAACAACACCCACTTAACACTTATAATATACAGCATGGTCCGCCTAACGTGGACACCCCCAAAATTTCCGGAACGGTTGCAGATCACGAAATGCTGTTTTCGCTCAATGAAATTGCGGAAAACCCGCAAATCAGCGGTATCGTCCGGCACGATTCCCACATGCGAAATTCGGGAGAACCCCGCCGGGAATTGCACCCAGTTCGTCTTGGTGGGAGGCGGGCAGTCTAACCACCACACCACCGCCGCCCCCACGTTTTTGATGTCTAGCCTATCCTTAAATCAGCAATTCTTAAACTTATGCCCATGGACCTCTCTGAGTCCTTCTGTTGTTTTATATCTAAAAATAACATGAGCCAAACAATTTACAAAAGCAAAACAAGAGAAGCATGAATACATTACTAAAAAAAATTTATAGACAGACCAAGAAAATGTATATTTTTTAAATCCATAAAAGAGTGCAGATAAAATAATGGAAATATTTTTCTGATCTTCGACAATTGAAATTACTCTAAGGTTTATTGATGCACTGTCGCGTAGATTTTCAATGTTGTTTATGCGATTTTTTAATGTGTTATTTTCTAATTTTTTGAAGTTTTTTTTATAAATGTTTGTGTGCTCAACAAAAAGTTTATAATTTTCACAAGTGATAAGAAAAAAAATGGGAATTTTTTTATTTGGTTTAGGAATTCACAAAGATGTCGTAATTATACTGGAGCTGTGTAACTTTTTTGTTATTAATGAAGTTGACTTTTGCAAATTTTGTTGTAAACTAAACTTGAGATTGTAGCAATTTTTAGAACGAAAAAATAAAACGGATATATACATGAAACTATTTTCTTCACTTGCATTAAAGAAAGGGAAAGGGGTCCGGAAAAACATATGTACATAAAAGGGTTCCTAGATTTCTTAAAGTTCAAAAATCACTGCCTTAAACGATTTCGCAGCGGACAAAACGTACGCGACAAGTGTGGAACAAACGTCTCGTACAAGCTGTTCATGGTAGAGTAAGCACTTTTGAAATCAATCATTGAAAATTGTCGTCCCCTACCTGCATGCATTTTTTAACGGATACACGTAGTGGAATGCGACCAGTAAACTTGATAACCTCGGAGAGAAAATAGTTCCGTGTCTCAACGTTGAATTAAAAGTGTTCGGTGAACATTTGTCAATATTACAATGATTTATTCTTCCGTCTGATTTTTTAATTGCATGCAAGTGTAAATATTATAAAAAATTGTACAATATTTATTTTTACAATAATTTTACAGTTTCTCTTTTTTGACGCACGACTAAAGTGATTGTTCCACGGCAATATTAATTTTACATGTGGCGGAAGGATACGGACTGGGCTTAAAAGTAGATCTCGAGCAGTGATTTTTGTTTGAAAGGGCTCATTTTACCGTGAACAAGCCATAAGGTAGGAGCCGCAGCGGGGTACTCACCTCTCTATGCTCATGGCGGTGAGCGTGAGAACGGAGCAGATGGCGGACACATTCTGCATGTAGTGGACCGTCTTGCAGAGGAACTCTCCCATCGTCCAAGAGAACGAGAACAGCTTCGCCAACTGCACACACACAAACACACCCCACACGACTTAGCCAAGCTGCTTCAACATTAACTACACACACGCACACGCACACACGCACACGCACACCCAACACGCACACCACACACGCACGCACACACACACACACACACACACAAATTTTTTTTCCTCCGGAAAATTACCGCATCAGTGTATACGTTCAGCGACAAAGTGCAGATGGTGAAGTACGAAATACCTTCCGTACATTTATCGCAGCGTTCCTACATTTACTCGTAGAAGATAATCAAGTGCGTAGGGAAGCAACCCCCAACTTTGTTTATTATGGACGCTGAACATTCCTGTACTTGCAGCATGATACGCCGTATTACTTCCATACAATGTGGGTGTAGTGGTTACACTACTCGCCTCCTACCTAGGCGTACCGGGTTCGCTTGTGGGAATCGTGCCGGACGATGCCGCTGGTCGGCGGGTTTTCTCGGGGTTCTCCCGTTTTCCCCCGGCGCTGAGTTGCAAATATTACCGCAACACACAGAACTGTTTCTAACTGTTACTGAAACGGAAGTCTGGTTGCTGCTACCATGGAATCGTGGAGGGAAAACTGGGTAGAGTGCGCGCCCGAGGTGCACGTAGCCACTGTGTGTCCTAACACTGGGCCGCTTTTCTGCCAATACATCTGTCGTAAAAGACGTGGGTAAGATTTGAGGTTAAAATACTGTTTATGTAAACAAGTACTTCAAGAAGTTTGCACACTTCCTGAAACCAATTTTTAATGCATTTATATTAAATTAAAATTGGTAACAGTACCTATTTTCTTCGTATAATAGAGCTTTTCTTTTGAAAATTAAGATATAAACAAACACTGTTGACCGTGTGACTTTGATAGTTGTATTGCATGTCAATGTTGAGTACATACACAGAAGGCGATAATCGGTCTACCTCATATTTAGTCTATGCCTGAAACCCGATTACAGAACTGTACTGCTGTCATTCATCTGCTGATTTTCTTCGTTGTATTTAGTTTAACAAATACAACTTGTAAAACACTTTCCGAATGGACTTTTTCAAAAAAAAGAATACAAGGGAGATATCATAATTTTAAAATAAGCTTTCACATCTGTGTTATGTCTCAAAAACTGTAATGTTGCAGTATGGCAAAACAGATAATTGAAACAGGCTCAGCTGGGCACGTGAAGGCATGAAATCATCATTGGTCATTTAAAACTAAGGCAATACAGTACTTCCACACGTCATCATGTGCTTTGTTCTTTCGTTGTAGGTTACGTGCCATCGTCTACGACGAGATTCGGCAAAACGTACAGGAAACCTTGCCTGGACTTCCAGGAATGGGTGAGTAAACCTTTTCTTTTGTGAATGTAGAAACATAAGAGGTTTATCTAGTTTACAAAAAAAAAATAACATTTTGGTAATCACGTTATCGAAAATTTTAGAGACTGCAATAAAAGTAATTCCAGCCCAATTGCGTATACAGTTTATAAGATATTATTAAGCCGTTACTGGAAACGGTAATTAACATCTTAACGGGAAACTAACTTCTAAGAAACAGAGTTTCAATTTTCGTGTGAAATGTCTTTGTATATCGCTGCTAGGGTGCACTTTACATTAGTTTTTCCTCCAGTGTAATTTGAGGGCAATGCCAATGGAATAATTACGGTAAAATTCACGCTTATGAATAAAAATCACCTCTTGTACGACGTGTTTGTTTCCTAAACAAATGATATATAACCAGTTATAAATGCTACCCTTAACATTAACATTACTTTTTATTTTCTGGCTAAATAAAACTTTTACTTATATTTGGCCTATAAACCTTTACAATTTATTTCATAGTCAATATGGATTAAGAACGGAGAGAAGCGACTTTGTTGTAATTGCTAATAAGAAATATTTCTTACATACATTTTATTCATTTGGGTTTTCCTTCAGTTATTTGTAAAGTAAAAGTTCCTTACTGTCATATTTAGATTTACAGGAATGGGTGCTGGAAAAGTATTTCATCGTTATGTACAGATATATATATTTTTCTCATTGAGTTTTCAGAAATCCATCGATGTACCAGTCCGTGTACACGAGATTTCATCCGGTCTAAAAAGTCTGTGGATTTGGCGCACGTGTATCAGGACATCAGTCGATGGATTTTTCGAACACAACCTCACCAATACACTAATAAATAAATTACGTACTCGTGTACAGTAAAGTAGGGCGAATAGCCGGGTTTAATTGCAACAGAATAAATTTGTGCCCTGAATTGTGCATGAACACTGCAAACATCTGACGCACTTTATTCCTTTTTTTTTTTTTTAAAGGAAGAGCATGTTAATTCGAAAATACCTTGACACAGTGTTTAATCTGATTTTACTGTGTTATAAGGGTTATTTTGCATGTATGGATTCATTCCGTTGCATTCGTAACAAAAATGTGTATTCGATGTGTTATTCGAACATTCTCTCCATCAGTGAAAACGGTGTCCTGGCAAGTGGAGCCCGCGTTATAGTCAGCTGTTAAATGCTGTTCACTGTAAACCGAGCACTTTGTGAAAGCCCTGCTCAAGATCTACGTTTGTGAATATTGTGTATTCTGCCGTCATATACAGCATTAAACATAAAGTAGTTTACAACGTTTAGGGAAGATAGAGGAGGTCAAGATGAACATTATTTGTATGTACCGAAAGTCATGTACTTCAACCGTTCTGCCGCTAGGAGCGCAGATAAGGTGGATGGGTTAGGGGTCTAGGAGCCTTTACCTTGGCCGCCACGATCTCCCGATCTCACCCTGATGGATTTCTTTATATGGGAAGAGATGAAACGTCTCGTTTACGCAGCGCCTCTAAATACCGCAGATTATTTGGTTGCCCTTGTTGCTGCGCCTGCAACGTTCATTTCGGAAACGACAGGAATCTTTGACCTTACCAAACAGTCACTGGTGCGCAGTGGTGTTAGTCACCGGCGAGCAACGTCTTTAAGTGTAACTTCCCAATTCTCCTTTCATGTAAATGGTACGTTGAGCTGTGACCCACCCTAGCTGCAAAACGGTCGAAGTACATAAACTTTCGGTACATACAAATGTTGTTAATCTTGACCGCTTCTATCATCCCCCAAACTTTGTACACTACCTTTTGTTCCAACCTGTATAAAATAAACATTGTCATTTCCCTGATCGGTTTTATTCATGCGTGGGTCAAGCGAAACTCGAAATTATTTGAAAAGTAAATATTATAATTTCACATATCTGCTGACAAATTAAAAATACAGAAACCAAGAGAAACAATTTCAGTATTGACAAATGTTTACCGGACAGTTTTAATTCAACATTTAGACATGAAACTACTTTCCCTACGTCATTACCAATTTTACTGGACGCATGCCACTCAGTGCGCTTTTCAATAAATAAATAAATAAATATATATATATATATACACACACACACACACACATACACAGAGGTAGGAGAAGTGATATTTTTCAAAGGTTGAATTGAAAAGTGCTCACTTCATTGTGAACAGCCTTTACACTCTAGAACTGGTAAGCGGAATCCCTAGTAACTACTCAAGGTCACGCAATGGCTACAAGGAATATTTGCGGTGGAACCTCCCTAGACTGCAACGTGCATTCACGGGAAGATGAATATCTCGTAATTTCGTAATTCGTGTCTGTAACAGTAGGAAGTTATTACACGCGAAGTAAGCTAATGGATTAAACTGCAGCAACAAGTTTGCACTTTTATTTTTTTCCCCTTATCCCTTTCATGCCCATTGTAGCCAACTGTCTACGTGATGCATAAGGAGGTGTTATTTGAACGGCACTGAACGAAGCTTGGTGCCCAATGATTTTCCCTGCGAGTAACTGATTCGTAAATCGTGCTACTGCTCTAACGTTACAAGTGGTTCGTGTCACTAACCACTGAACACAAACCCCTACAGCTTATAGGTTGTGATAAAGAAAACACGTTCTTAGCCAACTTAAGTACAGCACACGTCAAACATTCTTATTTGCAACACCAGAAACCATACATTAATGTGGCAATTAAAGGGTTTAAGAAATCTGCGCGGAAAAAATAACCTTAATGTTTTTTCACACAGTTTTTACCATTTTTCTGATTGCATATGTTTAATAAGATAAAAGTAAAACGTGATAGTTGTACAGTATATATTTTTAAAAAATATTTATTTGGGAAAAAGTCTGGGAACAATTATTTTTTGAGAGAAGCGTATATGCGCAAACGTTGATTTTGACAATGTTATACAAGGAAGTCCCCTCAACACTTTAGGTGCTATGGACGTAATGTTAAGTCGCTTGGATTTAACCGAGTTGTAAGGTGTTCGCCGTAATATTGTGACTGCCGTATTGTTTGAAGACACTGGTGAAGAAATACATATTACTTCGCCAACTGTTTTCATTGGGTTCTCCGGGACGTAATATCACGTCAGCATCAGTCAAAAGTGTAAACTTGTCATGGATTGTACATTATTCTAGGTAGGAAAGAAGCTTTGATTTGGCCAGTTCCAAGTCAGGTATTATATCTGTAGAGAACAGGACAATAATGAACGTTGTACAGAGTATGGTAAGTGTGTACAATGTTGTGTGAACCAAGAGGACGATTGTAAATAGTAATACAGAGACAAACCAAACTGATGATCATGCAACTCACTTATAGCTTGTCTTAACTCTCGTTAAACGTGTACTAAACTGTGTTAAGGCTCTCACCCAGCTGACGTTTGAACTGCGTTGCAGTGTGTTTGAAATACACGCTTTAACAAAACTATTGAACGAGCGTCCAATGTTGCTGATCTACGAAGAGAACACACACTTCAGACGAGGGCTGTTGAGTGCTTTCATGACGTCATCCACATTCGAAACGCCATTTTAAAGCACTAAAAAATGGCTAAAAACTGCTTTTTATCAAAGCGCCGTATCTCGGAATATACGCGTCAGATACATACAAAACTACTTGAGGGCCCTGCATGTAACCTTCCTGTAGACTTCCACCAATAAAATAATAGGGCCACCGCTGAAAGTCCCATAGGTAAACGCAGTGCGACGAGAACACTGCACGCCAGTTCAGAGCCGCGCGCTTAGCGGCGATAGGGCACTTGATGCGCGTGGCAGTGTCACCCTTATCGCTCTCGCGCTTCTCGGCCTCAAACGCGCTAAAAAAAAAGCTCCAGGTTGACGAGAGCCTTAACCCGTTCGTACACACATAATTTGAGAGCCGAAGTGTTGCCAACGTGTAATATTTTGATGTTCGCTACACTTGTGTCTTGTGTACTGTTTGCAGCCAGTGAAAAACGTCGTGTGCGATCAAAGACGTTGCCATCAGCCATTCATAAACTAGAGGCGTGGTAACTTGTACAAATCATATTACCCGTTGGGATGTCTCTCAAGGCATTGAGTATCGATACCTCTCTGCGTACCGTATTGGCTGTTAATATCCTTCAAGTTCAACATGTCGACATTCGTGAACCCGGTGACTGGACGGATCAAGTATTCTGTACTACGGTCACAGAGTAAATAAGAATGCAGAGGTTAGCCGCTTATTCCGCGAACTGCAGCCGCACGCACCGCCAAAATGGCGTCACCAGCCAGCAACATGTCGGGAACGCCGTTCACTGATCAGCTCCTTGTAGTTGACCGCTGGCAGCGTAACCAATATAGAACCTTTCGAAGCACGCGATAGCCAATCAATCGCAAAGCCCGTTCCCAGACCTCGCACAGCCAGAGGAACCCCCCACTTCATCTCGTCTCTGGATATCTATCTACTCTATGGATTGATTGATTTGATTTTATATTTTGTTTATTGAAATTGACAAATTTACAAAGGTGCGAAACACAACATAGGAACAAAAAATATACAGTATCATGTGTGCCAACGATAACCTCGTTCTTGCACAGAATCGGACAGGCGAAGCAAGCCAAGGAACTTGAAAAAGAAACAACGGCAAATACACAGAAATAGGGGAAAATATCCAAAACCCCCAACACTGTAATGTAAAATTAAATCTAAAACAGAACATTTTTGACAGAGAGAAAAGAACCTGAAAATAACAAGGATAATAAGGTAAAAAACAAGATGATATAATACTCTTACAACAGTCAATTGTAAGAGCCAAGCGAGTGTGTGAATAACGGACAGAAAGCCCTGCAGGACTAAGGCGCCTACATTGCCAGAGGATTAATATAGTGAATGGAAAGATAAGTTCACAAAAATGGGAATGCAATTAAAATAGGTATATGTTGTGCCATGTGGATCTATGGTGTCCACACAACCATATGTGTATTATGTCTGAAAATAAAGGCATTCAGGAAAGCATAATAATATGAAATGGGGATGTAATAAAAATGATGTAAATGTTGTACATTGTGGATCTGTGGCGTCCACACAACCATAGGTGTATTATGTCTGAAAATAAAGGCATTCAGGAAAGCATAACAATATAAAATGGGGATGTAATAAAAATTATGTAAATCTTGTACCATGTGGATCTATGGTGTTCACACAACCATAGGTGTNAATCTTGTACCATGTGGATCTATGGTGTTCACACAACCATAGGTGTAATGATGTTGCAATAAATACATATAAAAAGAAACCAAGAAATGAAAATGCAATAAAAACTTAGATTCACAAGGTACAACATTTACTAAGTTTTTATTGCATTTTCATTTCTTTGTTTCTTTTTATATATATTTATTACAACATCATTACACCTATGGTTGTGTGGACGCCATAGATCCAAAAGGTACAACATTTACTATGGCGTCCAAACAACTGTATGGTACGGCACAGTCTTCGTAAACAGAAATCAGCAGAAATGTTCTGGTTTAGCGCGCGACTCTCAGCGCGGCGCAGGAAAAAAAAAGAGCTGTGTATGCGTCACAACCCCTCCGACAGTTGTTTGGCGAATAAAGGATTATTCAGCTCTCCGTTCTACGCTGCAGGGGAACTCCGTCGTGGCCTTAATTATAACATGCAAAACAGCAGCATACCGTCGTGCCGCGGCATGCCTGGATCGTCCTTTCGGGCTTAAAACTTTCAACACTCCGCGAAATTCTTAAGCGAAAACGCTGCTTCCAACGGGCCACATTTAAAACGCGAACATGCGTCGGCATAGCGAATAACTCTTAATAATCCATTCACGGTTACTTCAAACTTTTATGAAGCCCTGCTTAAGATGTACTTCCAGGATATTCCTCCGCCTCGTGAAGACAAAGCTTAATCAAGTCAAGGAAATTACACCCGAAGGGACGGCGCACTACATTCGTGCGCACTCACTTCAATAATGCGTTCCGTGAGAACTATTTCTTACTAGGCATTACTAACACGCCTGTTTTCTTCCTTTTTTTTTATTTATATCAAGTTTAAATGAAATATTAGTATTTATAGATAAAATATAATGAAAAGTTGAAATTAACCAAACATAAAATACGTTTTTCTAACAGAAGAATAAAACGCTTGTGATAAGTGAAATATTTTGGAAACTACCAAGCACGTCGTACATGGGGTGAATTTCCAAAGGTTTGATTAAAAAATTGTAAAGATACTGTGAATAGACTCTACAGACTGCTGCAGTTTGCATCTCGCCATTTCTTTACTTCCTTTTCCACACAAAACTCGGCAGTTGTGGCAAAAAATATATCAGTAAACTGTCCGCTGTGTTACAGGGCGTGATCATCTTAAAGCCTATCTTCTATAATTTCTTGTAGCATTGGTGCGCTTGATCGATTCATCAAGCACAATAAAGTATTATAAAATTGTGCGTTTTCTTTCGATTACGTGAAGTCTTGCCATGTGCCGGATCACTTTTATTTATGCGCTGGTCAAGTGAAACGGTAAATTTATTAGAGATATAAATATTTTACAAATTTGCTAACGCTTACATTTACACGTATTAAAACAAAAAAAAAAAAAAATTTCAGTATTCACCGATGTTTATGTAACACTTTTTTTTCCTATTTTACGTCATGAAACTACCTTCTCTCCGTCTTTACCTACGTAACTCGGAATGGAGTGGAGAGATTTGGGCGGCTCTTGACACAGAGGTCTTGAGAGCCAATGAGGTTGAAGTGAGGCGAGTATGGAGTAGCGCCGGAATGCGAGGGCGGTGGAAACTGGAGATCCCCGAGAAATTCAGCCGACCAGCGGCATCCGTTTTGCACGATTCCCACGTGCGAGAATCCGAGAGAAGCCTCGCCGGGAATCGAGCCCGGTTCACCCAGATGGGAGGCGAGTAGTCTAACCACTACGCCACCGCGAGCCCCGTCTTTACTCGGGCGCTTGCCAGTTAATGTGCCCGCTTTTTCAGTGTTCAATTAATCGTGAACATTCTGTACCTCGCTTTAAGCATATGTTCGCGACTGCCGAAAAACGCACCTCCAAACAATCGTAAGGGAACACCGTGGCCACAGATAACGTGTTGGAATGTGGACAGCCCTAAGCTCCGGCCTGGGACATGGCGTATAACAGTGTTCACGGGGAACTCTGTGACCATTTGACCCGCGGCTATCCGACCAGGATTGACCGGGGAATCAGCGTCCACGTTATCTGCAGAAGCGNCTGGAGTTTGAAACAGAGATATCCGCGTTCGGGAAGGAGAAAGGGGCGGTGGTCGGCTAATGACGTGTCCGATATGAAACTGGGGACTCGCGCAGTCTGGTGGGGACGACGCAAGTGGATTAAATGGGGTCTGCCGGCCGCGGTAACGAAAGCAGAGGGGGTGGCAACCGTTATAAACGTGGTTCACTAGAGGGAGGGAGGGGAAGAGAATTAGCAACGGAGGATGTCGAAACTCATGGCCCCCGAGGTCCACTGTGTACACACACACACACTCGGACGATGGGTAGGAAGTCCAAACAGCCGCAGCAAATGACGGGCAGTTTGCTCGACGCCGGACAATGGCTGATAAGCCACCCCCAGTCGTGTCTCGCTATCACCCCATTGTGTCCTCCCCTCGGGGAGGAAGGACCTCACAATTATGGTCGGCAACTTAATAAAAAAAATTGCCTGAAGATCCATAGTTTTCATGCATACGCGTATCTCAGCAAATAAATGTTCTGGGAGAACGACGTTTTTACAGTAAAAAAATAAACTTTTATCTACATTCCTCACGCTTAACTTTATGCCTATTAAATATATTAAAAGGAATAAATAATAATAAAAATAGTAGAAAAAAATATTATTTAGAATATTGGCAACACTTTCAAAGTGCTTTTTAGTGAGATATTCGGTCGGCGCGTTAGGTGAAAGTGCAGTGTTTGCCAATGTAGCACAGTACGCGTAACTGTAAAATATGCAGAACTCATTAACACTTTTAACATTTTATTCAGAGTATACTCGTTCACGTGTGACACATTACAGAGTAGGTTAAATCACGGTCGCTGCTGTGCAAGACTAAAACTAGCACCATTGTGGACATCGCCTTTCCCTGGGCAATGAAATTGGTGGCTGCTGACACACCAACTATTTCAAAATTGGTCGCTCTTGTGCCTTGGATCTACTGGAACCCTTTCCATAGGTTCGAGACTGGCGAGTACTTTTCCACATCAAAAATGTTTTCTTTTGCAACTGTTCAAACGAAAAATTATTGTGTGTTTCGAGGGGTTAAAAAAATAGGTTTACTACACGAACTACCGAAATTGTCAGAAAAAGTACGATTTACATAGCACATGGAAGATGAATGCAGATATTTTGTAACATTGTGAAGTATTTTGCTAGAAATTTTCTTTTTAAATCAACGTCCAGCAAAATAAGTTCTTAACGTGTTTGAAGAAATCATTCATTGAGGAGTCTGTATAACGAACTCTAAAACCGCTGCTGCTAATAACGCCAAACACACAGATTTTATTGGTCCATACATATGACGCAGTATTATGCCGATACTCGTACAGTTAAAAAAAATAATTTGTTCATTGCAACGCCAAAAAATGTTATATACACACCGGGTGTTTTCGAACACCACCGTCAAACTCAATCAGGTTATTGCATACGATCTCGATGTTAGGAGTCGCCCGAATCTCTTAACTCGCTCTCTCCATACGAAAAAATAAGACGAAAATATATTTATCATTTTTTCCCTTAAAGTGATTATTAAGGAATTTATGTACCCCAAAATAGAATTTTAAACTGATTTTCTTTTAAAATATCATAAAATATCTGTGATTAACCAAGAAATCGGAGAATGTTGTTTAACAGAACGGCGATCTTGCACATCTGAAAACGCACTTGGCAATATTATCCCCCTTTATAGTGAAAATGGGGGTTGGCATATTTTTTTGATAAAACTTTGTAATCCTAAGATGTACACAATTTTTAAGACGTCTTATGAATCAGCACGTGTAAATTAACAAAACATCTCGTCTTGGCGGAACACACTCAAATGAATAGTTTTCGAGAAATCCAACCGTAAATTTCTAATTACAATTTCTCTTGCCTGAGAGGTAGGCAACACACAACCCTGGGAGGCATTTTATATTATGATTTTGTGGGGGGACACAGCTCCCTTAGAAACCACTTTAGGGGATAGTGCACATTAATTTTAGTCTTATACTTTCGCGAGGAAAAATCTGCTGAAGTTGGTCGGTGGTGTTCAAAAATATCCGCTTTATACACACGATTGAAAAGTTTAAGCACTTGAACACACGAGGTATTCGTTACTAATTTTGTTCACTTGTTATAAAATGTCGTTTTAAAAGTTATTTTAATTCGCAATAGCTTACAAAGTTGCAACTGCGTTTGATATTCCTGAAGTTTTCTAGAGTTACGGGTTTAGCAATAACATCGACAATGTGTGTATCTGGTTCGCAAGTAATAGTGTTGAGTTGAGAGATTTGGACGACTCTTAACGAGGTCGTGAGCGCCGACGAGGGTGAAACGAGACGAGTATGGAGCAGCGCCGGAATGCAAGGGCGGGGGGAAACGGGAGATCCCCGAACAAAAACCCACCGACCAGCGGCATCGTCCGGCACGATTCCCACTTGCGAAAATCCGGGAGTGACCCAGACGCGGGTATTGAACACGGTTCGCCTTGGTGAGAGGCGAGCAGTGTAACTGCTCAGCCACCGCGACCCCACAGGTAATAGGGTTTCCGTGTTCTTTATGTCCAGTGCTTTCAGCGACTAGTATTTCTGCGACTTTCACACATTCAGGTTCGGATTGCGGAGGCTGCGTGTGTCGTTGCCCATTTCTGCGTAATGTGTGTGTTAGTGCGCGTGCGCACGCGGGGCAAACGAGCAGCACCTAGTTGCCAACACTGCAGAGCTTGTGCGTCAAGTTTCGCGAGCTGGACCAATCAATCGTTAATTAGCTGCCTCGATAATGGAGTGGCCCCATCGGCGTCCCGCCTGCGCACGCAGCTATAACCGGCGTGGCTAGTCAAGCATTAAGCACGTCAGTCAGTCGACTGTCGAGTGTTGTCCGCTTCAGTCGCTGCAACGCAATTAACAGATAGCCAACCCTCTCCCACTCCTTGCAAACTCTCCGGATGCCATTACCGCGCGATGCTGGTCAGGAAGCCGACTGTCTTTGTGTCGTGGGTTTGGAGCGGACGTTTAACTGAGCACTGTTGCGAATTAAAGGCCCATTACGGCGACCAGAGCTTGCGTTCTCGCTCGCGGGGAGCATCTGTCTATAAACATTATAAAACTAAATGTCTGTTAGTCTGTCTGTTAGTCTGTCTGTGTCTGTCTGTTAGTCTGTCTGTCTGTTAGTCTGTCTGTCTGTTAGTGCGCTTATCACTCGAGAACCACGTATACGATTTACGTGTTTTTTTTTTAAATTCATAGCTATGTTCTCTGGCAAGGTTTTAGTATATATTTTGTTACGTAAAGTAACATAAGGAATAAGCAGTGATGATAATAGTGAATAAAGTCAGACAAATGTTTGCCGCCAGCGCGTTCTCTTGCAATACGCCGTCTAAACCGTTAAAGATGGGAGAATATCACGTAGTAAAAAATTGTGTAGAATAAAAAGACCTAAAAAGAACTCCGTGGTAGCATATATTGTAAAAACGCTTATTAGTATTTATCTGTTATAGATAGCTATAACAGATAAATACTAATAAGCGTTTTTACAATTAATTTCTCAGACGTCCAAAGAATCACAACCTAGCCTCTGACATGTTTCCAAGAGAGTGCTATCTTAACATAAAAAAATGAAATCTTCGAAAACATCAATTAAACGATCCTGAACATGATTGAATCGCCCTCCCGGACGTACACGTCTGTGGACACAGCTGTTGAAGAGGAAGACGCAGTCCACCATCCGACTGAGTTCTCTAATTGCCTTAATCCACCAGGTTTGCCTGTTCACGCTCTTGCTGTAAGAATTGGCGCACCAATCATGTTATTACGGAACAAAAACCCTCCTAAATTATGCAATAGCACTCGCCTACAAGTAAACAGTTTGAGGGATTACGTTATTGAGGCAACTATTATGAGTGGCACCGGTACTGGCGAAAAAATCTGAATACCCAGAATACCCACGATTCCAACGGATTTACCTTTCCAGTTTTAGCGTCTCCAATTTCCGATCCGGGTTTGTTTTGCTATGACTATAGATAAGTCACAAGGCCAAACCCCGAAAGTTGCTGGAGTTGACCTCCGACAGCCATGCTTTTCACGTGGACAATTATATGTCGCATGTTCGCGTGTCCGTTGCAGTAGCAATTTGTATGTACTTGCACCCGATAAAAAAAACCGAGAAATGTTTTGTACAAAGAGACCCTGCGATAAAATATATGTCTTTAGATTATAAAAAGAAAAAATCAACAAATGACTTCATGCAAAATATTAAAATGTAAAAAATAAGTGTGTTTAAATTTAAAATATTTGCCTAATGATTATTTATTTCATAACTAACACTAAGTTTTTTTTTATTAAATAAAGTTGAATTTTACTTAAACAATAATTCCGTAGTCCACGCGAGCGGAGCCGCTGGCACAACTAGATAGTTTATAAGGTTGAACTTGCCTTGCCATTAGATAAACTCCACGCCGCACTGTTTATTAAATGTATCCAGAGTGGGGTTGAATTCGACTGTTCATCGTCATGAGTTGATTCCTTATGAAAAATCAAGTGGGAAATATATGGGGCACTTTCAAACTGAACTGAAGTTTAAGGTGCTCTTAAAAATCGAGTTTTTAAATTTTATTTTTGCGAAATATCGGAAACGCGAAAGGAAATTAAATTACCGTTCTCAGAATGCTGATTTGTGTTACAGGCATCTTCGACATAAGAGCACGCTCTCATTAATACTTATCATCGTAATGAAAATAGCAGAGGTGTCAACTCTCCTGTTGCAGGCAACTATTTTACCGTCAGGATTTATGAACGCTTAATGCTGGTTTATTGAGCAGTACGACCGAATCGATAAAAATAGGCTCGCCTGTTCGTGTAAAACGTACGCAAAATTTTCGGTGGCAGCAATACAATTCTAGTTGCGCGGGCAATACCAGTACTTCCTGCAGCGGATCACGCACCGACTTTCGCCAGAAACAAACGGGTACATCGCATCTTTTCTGAAGCCTTGCTAAAGTTTTACTGTCAGCATGTTTCTCCGCCTCATGCAAACAAAGTTTAATCAAGCGGAGACAGTTCTTGCGCACTCAGTTTAACCCCTTAACATACTCTCATGCTCTGACGCTCGCACTAGTCGCGGTGCGGTTCGGTCGTGTGTTCGCGGGGGAGGGGGGGTATTAACGCACCTCGACCCCCCCCCCACCAAGTGGTCTGCCCCGTCGGTCGCCCGGCAGCCGGGGAACAATTGGCTGCGGCGATCTGGCTGGCATCACAGCCAATCTCCACCCCCCCCTTGCTGGAGAGGCCGCAGAGTTTATAGGATGCGCAAGAATATTAGGGGAACTAGGACCCTTGGCGCAACACGGCATTTAGAGAAATTTTGTGGGCGATGGTCTACGACCCTGTAAATATTGCAGCGGTCCAGGGGTCAGCAGTATTTTTGGTAGAAGTCTTTTGCCGAGTGCTGTAGCTGGGTGTGGTCGAGATCGAAGAGGGACATCGGTGATGAGGACGGACGACAACGGAGCACTGCGAGACGACGGCGGACGAGGTGTGTGTGGTGTGAATGGACGAGAGGGCGTGAAACCCGACGAGTGAAGGCTACTGTGCGTGAGGGCGCTCGGAGAACTCTGGAACATTGTGGCCTGGTCGGATCAGGACTACACTGAGGTTGAACTCTCTGAGCATGTGATACGGACTTTATTGTAAATATTGGAACTGTCGCATATTGACATATCATTTATTAGGTTTTGATACACTCTCTATTATGAGAAATTTTAATTATTTAATTAAATAAATTTCGTAGAGATCAATGTCAATTGTACTGGTTGATATTTATTATTTGTAAATAGCAAGATATGTCAATTTATTGTGAGATATTGAGATACAAGTATTTTCTTCATAGTTTTTTTAAATTAAATATTAAATTATATTAGTCTTTTATTTAATTAAGACCTCCATACCATAACGAATCTGGTNTAGTTTTTTTAAATTAAATATTAAATTATATTAGTCTTTTATTTAATTAAGACCTCCATACCATAACGAATCTGGTTTAGCCCACTGACTTAAGAGAAATTGTAACAATATTATCCTGAGTATACTCGTTCACATTTGACATTGCAGAATATGTAAAATAATGGTTGTCACTGTACAAATACTGATGTTAATACCAATATGGACATCGCCTTTTCTCGCGCAATTCTATTGTTTGCTACTGGCACACCAATCATACAATAATTGGTTGCTTTTTTTCTTCTTGGATATACTGAAAAGCTTTCTGTAGGTTACAAAGTGTCAGTTGTTATAAAAAATTCTTAAGTACCTTTCCCACCAAAAAATTTCTTCTTTTGCAACACCTGTTAACGGGTTAAATAAAGTTTTGCATAGGAACTATTTATTA
Organism: Clitarchus hookeri; assembly: GCA_002778355.1. NCBI lineage: Eukaryota > Metazoa > Arthropoda > Insecta > Phasmatodea > Phasmatidae > Clitarchus > Clitarchus hookeri. The sequence goes on from NQII01003587.1 coordinate 215,889, forward strand.
ATAAGCATTAACAAAACACTTATTTTATCTATATCTTGTTCTAATAAATTATTAAAGATGTATTGTATTTGATAGATGGATTATAAGAAGTCCTTCAATTTTTCCAAAAATAAGGTATACGCTCTTAGTGGTAAAGTGAGCATTTTTGAGGCCATAGTTACTTTTTTCATATTAGCCATTTTCTATCATTCCGCCACTTTTTAAAATAAATATTGCTATGTACGTATTACGCACAGTGTATATATTTCACCGGACTCGAAAGTTAGATTAAGGCTACAGTAAAATATATTTATTCACTATTATTGCAAATGAGAGGTTTTCATAAAGTGCTCACTTTACCGTGAATAGCTTATACTTGTATGTTTAGACAAGTATTAAACGCTTGTGATGCATGGCATATTTAGGCAAACCACCAAACACGTCATACATGGGGTGATTTTTTTTTTTTAAGGTTTCATTCAAAAAGTGCGGAAACCGCGAATAGACTATACGTTATAATCGCGAGGTTTCTCGGCAGAAACCCGGGTCCCTTAACATAAACCCACGATTAGCTTCCCANAGACTATACGTTATAATCGCGAGGTTTCTCGGCAGAAACCCGGGTCCCTTAACATAAACCCACGATTAGCTTCCCCGTACAAAAGCGCCGGACTTTATGATCTTAAGTTAATCAAAATAAATCTTAAATCTTTCGAATGGGCAGAGACGCATTTCGACTGGAACTGCTTCGGTCTGTTCGCTTGGCTTTATCCTTTCCATCTGACCTTGAACTGACTTTTTACAGCGTCATTTTCTTTGCGTCTTGCAGCATCGCTGCCTTGACTATTTCATGGANTCTGACCTTGAACTGACTTTTTACAGCGTCATTTTCTTTGCGTCTTGCAGCATCGCTGCCTTGACTATTTCATGGATGGGGTGTTCCATTTACAGATCATGTATCTCTGTTGCTCCGTCTTCCTCGTTCCCTCCCGTATTTACTGCGCCGTAAATATGCCGTAATAACGCTTCTCTCAGACCGCATCGGTTCGCTTTCCTTGTTTTGTTTAGTGTCCGCAGTCCAGCTCCGCATGCGATCGCAGCTCGGGATTTTGCACACAATAACAAACCGTTGCGGGTATCGAACTGTTGCAGTGTATGCTCGTGCTTGCTGTGCGCTGTACCCGGTTGTTTTGCTCATTTACACGTCGGCCACAAGCACGCATAGGCCACTCACGGTGAAATGGCCGCTTATTACTGTAAGGGAAGTGTGTAGCTGAGCGTTCAAGGTCAAGAAGCGAGGGAGCGATACGGGCGACACTAACACGCATACCTAGCGCCTCATCGCCCCTACGCACAAGACGTGCAGTGTTTCCGTCGTGATGCTGTACCCACTGTGCGAATTAGATCTGTAACAGTGAGACTTTATTACACGTGATGAAAGCCCACAGATTAAACTACGCCAGTGTAGTCGTACTTTTTATTACCGCTTAAGGAAAACTGCATAGGCAAGCTTTAAAAATGCGACATTGGACCATTTTCCAGATTTTTGTTCCATGAATACACTTAATACTATAAAAAAAAAATTATTATTATTATATATATATATATACACATACACACACGTTTTATTTCTAGAACATTTGTTTATCGAGATATGCGTAATCGCGCAAACAATAATTTCACAAAAAATGTTTACACGGGGCCGCGGTGACTGAGCGGTTAGTCTGCTCGCCTCCCACCAAGGCGAAACGCGGGATCTCCCGTTTCCCCCGCCCTTTCATTCCGGCGCTGCTCCATACTCGCCTCAATCACCCTCATCGGCTGTCAAGACCTCGCTGTTAAGAGCCGCCCAAATGTCTTCACTCACTCACTCGAATTAAACATTGAACCTAAAATACAACTGCAGTGGGGGTTACGAACCGTGGTCGTGTATTGGCCTCGCCAACTTTCCTTCATCTCCTTTACAGATGTGGTTAACTGTATACAGGTGAGTGAAACACGTTTAGTATTGGAGTAAGAGTGTTTCATTTGGCCAGTTAAATGTGGACACACACAGATGACAGCCAGTGCCGTGTAGTAACAAGTACACAGTAAATTAGATACTAACAGTCGACTTTCCCTGCTATAAAATCAGTGTCACTAATTACAGGTTAGCTGATGTTAGGCTAAGTCTGTAGTATTCACCCACCATTCTAAGTTAGTTTTGACCCTTTCATACTGACTTTTACTTACGGTTTCAGGTGTTGCAAACAAAATTAATTTATGATGCGTGCTGTTGTTAGGTCGACACAGCACCGGTTTCGTTGTCACGGCCAATCAGCTGTAGGCCATACGTATATGCGGCTACAGTTATATGAACCACTGGCAAGATCATTAATCGCTGAGCTTCGCAGTGTGCAGTATAGACCAAAAATCATCTACACGCTCGTAATGCCCACAATTGAGTACACTGAAAATGTAAGTTTTTTAAGTAAATTTTTTAGTAATTAATGTTTTTATAACTTTTGTAAAAAAATATTTTTTGAAATAATTTTGTAAATTTTTTTTATAAAATTAATTTTTTAAAATAAACTATTAGTATTTTTTTTTTAGGTTTTCAAGGTCAAATGTTACCAGGATCAATGCCTAACGTAAAGGTCAACGGCATCCAATATGGCGGGCAAGATGGCCGCCGGGGACTGGAATGACAGCATGAGCAGCTCCGACGCTCCGATCCCCCATCCCATTGGCCCCAACTCGGCTATTTCATTCTACTCTCCCACGTTTAATGGTTTCGTGGGAGAATGTGTATTTCAAACACTGCAACGGAGTTCAATCGCCAGGTAGGAGGGCNTCCCACGTTTAATGGTTTCGTGGGAGAATGTGTATTTCAAACACTGCAACGGAGTTCAATCGCCAGGTAGGAGGGCTCCTTAAGGTGCGAGTCTACCTGACGCTTGACATGCGTTGCAGTGTATTTGTTTTTTTTTTAATATAAGGAAACCAGTAAACATGTGCCCAAAATGCTTAACTAAAAAATACCATACACGACTAAGTCTAAAGTTTTATTTGAGATTTTTTAAAGACTACACGCACATTGAAAGCATTATTTTTAATGTCCTCCAACATGGATGAAAACTTCTGTTTCAGACAGCTGTTTCTCAAAATATTCAAACCGGGCTCATGCAAAACTACGATATAGGAGAGCACTGGACTTAGCGTCTCGTCCAATAAAATTACGGGGTAAAAGCGGTACAGCGGGGAACACTGTACGCGAGTTCACAACTTTGCGCGTAGATGCGATATCGCTTTACGTGCACCGACTTGCGTCGACCGTAGCGCTTCATCAATGTTTGCCTCGCACACTCACACACCCCCTTAAACCGCGAACTCCAGTCTCACGCGCCATCAAAATTGCGTCACCGGTCAGCAACATGTCGGAATGGCGTTCGCCAATCACCGCCCGGTTACATACTCTCCAGCCGGCAGACCAGCCAATAGGAGCATGCCGCAGCCAATTAGACACAAAGACTGGCCCCCCAGAGCCTCGCGCCGCCAACCAGGAAACGGGCTCGCCTATGTCGCAACTGCCACGACATTTCGTTTCTGCGTACCGTCTATTCTGTGCTGCAGACTCTCGCCGGGATGCGGCGACAACTGATTAGCAGACGGGAGAGTTATATTAACAGGTGTTACTGGAGTCACGGCGGATGTGTGGTGGGCGCAGAAGGCTATTTGTGGTCCACCGCAGATCTCCTGCTCCGCAGCATCCCGACGCACTGCCACGTCTGACGTGGCTTCCTCATTACCGTCCCACACGGCACGCGTCCGATCATTAATTACCATCAGCCCCTTGGGTACAGTCTCTGACAACTTCACGCGAGCAGCCGTACATTCTGGTACACTCACGCTAGGTTTCAATACTATACGGGCGTACCAGCAGTTTTCGTTTGCTTTTTTTGGTAGGGACACCCGATTTTCACGAAAAGATTTCAACGACCAGTTGTACTACACATAACGCTTTAGCTTATATCCACTTTCGTGATTGGATGGTTCCCGTGTTACGCGTATTTGGTTTCTGCGCGCGAATCACAGACGTGCAGAATTGAAGTTATCTCATTCTGATTTGCCGGTAAAAATGGAAAAATCCTCCCCCACAAAAAAAATGCTGCCAATAAGGAAAATAAAACTGCTGGAACGTATAGCATGTGCGGAAATATTTTTGCGAAATTCGGGTGCCCCTACCTATTGGTGGCGTGTGTTTGTGTGAAGGCTTTTTTCCTACTTGACTGGCCAATCAGAATTAAGCAACTTCAACACTGTACGTCTGTGATTCGCGCGCAGGCACCTAAGACGCGTAATATGGAAACCATCCAATCACGAAAGTGCATCTGAGCTAAAGTGTTATGAAATACAACTGGTCGTGAAATCTTTTCGCGGAAAAACGGGTACCCCTATGTACAGTCTGTTAACGGGATAACGGAGCTTTTCTAAAGCTCTACTTAAGATCTACTTGTACGCACATTGTGCATTATTACGCCGTATGTAAAATTAACATTTCCATGGTCCCGATCGCTTTATTCATGCTTCGGTCGAATGGAACTTTGAAATTATTAGAACCGTAAATATTATGTAGAAACTTGGTAAGTCTTACACGGGCACGCATACGAAATCGTTTCATTATTCTCACATGTTTACCTAGCACCTTTAATTCAACGTTAAGACTAGTAAATAATTTCCCTCCGTCGTTACCAACTTTACTAGGCGCATGACAATCGGAAAGTAGCATTTGGAGTGAGCGCAGAGATATGGGCGACTCTTAACATCGAGGGTCTTGAAAGTCGATGAGGGTGAAGTGAGGTGAGTATGGAGCAGCGCCGGAATGAAGGGGCGGGGGACACGGGAGATCCCCGAGAAAATCCACCGACCAGTGGGCATCGTCCGGCACGATTCCCACTTGCGAAAATCCGGGAGTGTCCCGGCCGGGGATTGGTGGGAGGCGAGCGTGCTAACTGCTCAGTCACCGCGGCCCCTAGCATTTGGATATCCATCACCTCCCGGATATGCGTTTGTGCACCATGTCGGAGGTTATCGTTCGAATACCGTAACCCACTTGAAATCGAACTTAGTTTCACTTGTTGCTGATGAGCCTCGTTCTTATACACGGTAAACGAGTGTTCACGACCAGAGAGGTTTTTAACACCTGCGAACGAGAAAGGTTACAAACGTAATCAATTTGGTTACGACTGCCAGGAAAGTGCCGCAAATTGTGCTCAACGAAGTCCTGTAGAATAAATAGTAGGGAAACCATGATTATTTTTCTCACAAATCATAATTTATGGTAACGGAAAAGAAGTTGATTAATTCTTATATTCTTATTTGCCACGGTCTTTTACTCGCAACACTCTTTGCTCTCATAAGCTTACGAACTGAAGACCTGTTAAAATGAGTAAATTTCAAAGTCAATAGCATTAATTTTGCTACGAAAAATAATTTTTTTGATTTTGCATAACTCTGCGTGTGTGACAAGTTATATTTTTGTCTTCAGAAATGTAAGGGCACCAGAATATAACTTCTTTCTTCCAAGGAGTATGTCTGACAACACCATTGCAGTGATTCTTTGTTTATTTGTCCTCTGGGAAACGTCCATATGCTTTTCATTTCCAGAAGAGGCACCAGGCATTTTTTCTTGGCAGAGAAACACGAAAGCCTGAATGAGTTTTGTGTAAGATAAGTCTCTCTTGCACGATTNAAATTTTTTTTTTTTTTTTTTTTTACACATTCTCTGGAAACCAGTTGTCAAAATCATTTGTGCGACTCTAAAAATAAATCGGAGCTACTTTTACAACACGGTATAGTGGGATGTGTAAAACCATTTTTTAACTTTGACGAGCCAGTACTTTAGACTTTAAGTTTATTATGAACCCGAAGATACACAAAATATTATGTGTGGTTTTTAAAACATTGGATTAATCTTGTAGCGATACAGAAACCTTATTTGGAAACTTGTTTCCAACGAATATGTAGTAGAACTTACACATTTTTTATTGTAGCCAAAAAAAACTTTCGTACTCAGGTTTTTGTTTAACTTCACAGATTAAACACTATGTATAATTCGGTTAGCGTTAATCATTGTCCCAAAATCATTGGCGAGTTATAACTACCCGTGTGCGAGTTTTGTCCCTGTTAACACAAATGGATTTCGAACAACGTGTTCGTAAGACATTTTGGTTCTGGCCAAACCCGATTAACTGGCAAGGGCGAACGTAGCCACGGCTGCAAACAATCGGTCCGGCCAACTATTTGAACGNGTGTTCGTAAGACATTTTGGTTCTGGCCAAACCCGATTAACTGGCAAGGGCGAACGTAGCCACGGCTGCAAACAATTGGTCCGGCCAACTATTTCAAAGNACTATTTGAACGCTGCGAAGTGATAAGCTGAACTACGCGGATTCGAAAATCTGAGGGTCGACGTCCGCATTGTTTGAACAATTACGTGCTCCAGTTGACTCCAAACGAAGAGCTCTGCAGTTTTCCGTGCCCGAATGCTGAAAGGGAACTAGCGACCTCATTAAGAGAGACTGTGCGACAGGGTAACTGAAGGAGGGGGGGGGGAGTCCCAGGTTTAAACAGTGCGGTTAAAACACTGTGGGGAGGGGGCACCGTGCTTCGCTTGATCATGGAGTTCTGACCCTTCATTTCACGCCACCATTGTGATATTACAAACGTTCATGCAGAGAGAGGAAGTCGAAATGTAGTGATGTGTGTAATGTAAATTCACTGATTTGTTTGGTAGGTATAGCACGCGTCGTGATTGCTATAAATTTACGGCGTGTGAATTCTGTAGCGTTTCGATCGTGTATTTATAACCCATCAGCCTCAAAGTGTCTTGTCTCCTCAGTAAAACTTGATTGTTTTTGCATTGTTCTCGACTGCCTGAAATGCAGTTTATTTCAGTACACGTGTTACTAATTAAATCAGTTTCGAATAGAAAAGGATTTTGGGAAGTAACTATCTTAACCCATCGAGTCTCGCTGTAGACGTCTGTGTACGTTCCGCACGTGAAGGTAGTTTTTGGTCTTTACTGCAAACTGCGAGAATTGGTGACCAATGATCTTACCTGTGGGTAGATTATTCACAAACTGTCTTATTGGTTTAGGCAATAATTGGTTCATATAACTGTAGCCGAGCATATAGCGTACAGCTCATTGCCTGTGGCAACGAAGCAAGTGTTTTGTCGAATCAATTACAGCACGCATCATAAATTCTTTTGTTTGCAATACCTGAAACCGGAAATTTAGGTGGGTTTAAAAGGGTTAAGAAAGCTTCTGAGAATTTGTGTATAAAATGGGTTGCAAACGGAGTTCAAATTTTTATATAAAACCTGTATAAAATATGACTTTCTTTTTACATGCAAATTTTTGGAAACGAATATTACTTTTAAGAACTAATTGTTCCAATATTCAGGATATATACGTCGAGGCTCAAGGAATTTCAACATGTTTCGATATTTAACTGCGGTTTATAATTTTTAATTTTATGGTACGCAAATGATAAAATTGTCAAGTGTTAATTAGTTAACAAAAAAAAATATCAGACCAGGTTTTGAAAAGAACGCAGATTAAAGTTTTATATGCATTTGTAATTTATTAAAAAATAAATTAATAGACTTAGATTTGAAATTGAGACTTTAATTTTGTTAGTTGTAGATTGAGTGGGCGAGTGAGTGGATGGGTGGGTGATTGATTGTATTTAAGTTGCTTCTAACATTGATCTTTGCGGTGTGCAGCACAGACAAAAAGTTACCTACATGTGCGTAATTTACACAAATGCGTACACTTGGTCTGAATGGGTTAGGTATACGCTGATCACGATAAACTGAGCACTTGTGAAAGCTCTACTTAAGATCTACCTGTATGCGCATTGTATATTCTTCCACCTTATGTAAAATGAACACTGTAATGGGCTTTATAACTTTCAGTCTTCAGGCAAGTGAGACTGATAAATTACTAGAAAAGTAAATCTGATAATTGTTACACTTAAATGCATTAAAAAACAGAAAATGAAAGAAAAAAATGTAAGTTATCACAAATGTTTACCTACTTTACACTTTAACTTAGACGTTAAGACGTGGAACTACTTTCCTTCCACCGTTACCAAATCAACTGGACGCATGTCACTCGGTGCGTCCGTTAAAAAAAAAAAAAAAAAATATATATATATATATATATACATACCAGGATCAGTGACGTTATTTTCTAAGGTTGATTTTTATAAGTGCACACATTATCGTGAACAGTCTTTATTGTGTGTCTCGACAGTAAAACACGTGACTCGGGCTGATGAACTCATACCCGCTATCCACTAAAATCGCGAATTGTTAGGTCCACCTGCTTTTCGCGAAAAGATTCCGCGATCAGTTGTACTGCAAAACACGTTGGTTCAGAACCAATTTTGTGGTTGGATAATTTCAACTCTCACGAGTCTTAGGTGTCAGCCAGCCAATCACCGACGTTCACTTAGTTCTGATTGGCGCAGGCAAGTAGAAAATGTCTTCTCGCACAGACGCGGCCAATAGCAGAACGGAAACTTACAAGTGTTCACGTACCAAGTAGAAGTTTTGCCTGCGCATGAATCATTTCGCGAAAAACAGGTCGGCCCTACTAACGGTTACAAATTGGCGCGAAGATCGAATACAGCTGGCCATCGACAAACAATTGTTGGAATACGCAGTAAGTTCTGTCTGGTCGAGTGAAACAACAACGTGGAGAAAGAAAGCGCAACAGTCAATTGAGTGTTCAGTTCTTCACGGTGGTGTAGTGGTCAGACTATTCGTATCCCCCCTAGGCGAACCTGGTTAGATTCCCAATTGTCTACAATGGGCGTGAAAGGGTTAACATCCGAGGTCTCGAGAGCCAATGAGGGTGAAGCGAGGTGAGTATGGAGCAGCGCCGGAATGCAAGGGTGGGGTTAAACGGGAGATCCCCGAGAAAATCCGCCGACCAGTGGCATCGTCTAGTACGATTCACACGTGCGAAAATCGGGGCGTAACCCCGCCGGGAATTGAATCGATTTCGCCTTGGTTAGGGGGAGAAGGGGATTGAAGATTTTTGTTTTCAGTAGGTGCCCACAAATTTCTATAAAAAATAAACAAACTTTGGAGAGCATGGGAAAAGGAAGTACCCCGCACTCTTCGGCTGTGAAAAACTTTTGAAATTCCCCCCTCCACCCCTGGCTGCATTATTGCTAGAGATGATGGAAAAAAATAGCAAAAAAAAAAATTTGAAACAACATATCTTCTATAACACTAGTTTATTCTTTCATGATTGGATAACAAGGTTTTGACTCGGCTAAGTCGTTTACTGACCAATCACGAACCTTCTGCCTCATAGTATCAGAATCCTCATTGGCACAGTGCAGTGGGGTAGCTTCATACATGCGTGACAACCAATAAGGAAAGATGTGTACAGGACGTTGAATCCTACCAAGTAGTCAACTTTTCCCCGCGAATAAACCTTCTTCTATACTTGTTGCATTTAGTATTCCATGACCTCGGCGAGAAGTTATGACTGTCTTTGACTGCCAAATGGTTGACGTGAACTGTCTCTTTCACAAGTGAGCCTTTCACAGTCGGGAAGGCCGTATATGCTGGTCGTTTTAAGTATTTTTTTAATGAGCGAGTTAATGCTGGGTGTTAATCACGCGTTATTGCCGACTTGTTTAATGTTAACCACGCGAAGGACTGTAAACTGCAGATACGCAACCTGTAGCTAAGTGTTTTTGCGGGCATGTGCGCTCCAAGAGTCCCTGACATTACTGACTGCGCGTCATTTGGTCTAAAAATATAGAATGATCTAGAACCAGTGAAAGTTTTGAATTTGATACGTAGTCACTAGAGACAGGAAAAATTCGCGATTCCAATGACCCGCAGGCTAGACTGTGCAGTTTTATTTACAAAAACTCTGATAAAAATACTTATTGGCCGCTTGCTGTCTACAGAGGAACGCGATGGTTGGGCCTGCATTTTGTCACGCGTTTCTTATTGGTCCAGGTGTTAATTAACACGTGAACCAATTTTAAAAGTAATCTGGACAAATGTTTTCGGATTCTAGCTTGACCCAAAATAAATCCGTGAATTCTTTAGATCTCTAGTAATTACTAATAAACCCGGGTATCTGATTTTTTCTGTATAAATTACACCACAAAAAGTGTTTACATGTTGAAAGTTGAACATTATTATTCACGACTAGAAATATATTTTTTTTCTACCGGTTGTCGTTGAAGTCTGAAAATGTTATTATTTTGAATCTCGCATCCAAATAAGGGTTTATTAGCTGCACCGGATAATTAAACTTACTGGCTCTTACGTCTTGAGCGAAAATAAAGACAGAGCTCCAGTTCAGTGAGTTTTCGTAACTTAATTTAACGAACTATCTCACGGGGCATTAAAAACTTTTAAACTAGTGGTTCGTAACTGACGGTAACTACGGTATCTCTAGACTCATCAGCGGGAAACCTCCGTGAAAAGTTTTAAATTATCGCGGAAGTTCAGAAATGTATACATTTTTTTTCCTTCGCGAAGACTTTTTATACGCTTGAAAGATTTACCGGTGTTCACTACTGAGTTGTATCAGAACTAACTTTATAAATCCAGCAGAATGTAGGGCACGAGAACTCAACACGAAGTCTCCACTGCCGAAGCTGATTACAGGGAAATCACTATATACTTACTTTAAAAATACAAAACATGCAATATTTATGCAAAAATTTATTAAAAATATTAAAAAATAATTACGCAAAAATAGGAAACAAATGAATACGCAGTACTTACGCAAAAATTGAGACGAAAATGTTTACATAAAATAATAACTAAACATAGACAACATAATAAAAATATGACAGTCTCAACAGCAGACAGAAAATACAACCTTTATTTGGGTAAGAATAATAGAACCGTGAATGTATTGACCAAGATATGCATAAACGGAATGTAATGAAAAAAATGAATATTTAAAATACGAAATTGTCAAAAAGTAAAAAAGTAATAACCGAAAAAAATAGAATATAATTTTCGTGAAAAACTATTACTGCGAAGGTATTTTAACACCTTAAGGAGACTAATGAAAGATGTATAAAGTGCGATAGTTACACGATGTCATCGAGATAAGTAGCGAGAGAGAGATGAACTTATAGCTGCTGTGGTGTTGCCCTTCATGTGACATCCACGGGCGGTTTAGCAGTTCACCGCCAAGCACAAGTACACTAGGAAAAATATTTTTTAAATCAAAGTTTGTTTGGAACAACCAGGCAACTGGTTTGTATAGGGGCAATGGAATATTTTGTCGTAACCAAATGCATTTGTTGTTCTTATTTGGTTGCCCTAAACAAAGATCTGGTCAATGCAACTGAACATTTGTCTGGCTTCACGTACAGTAAACAGTTTCGGCCAGTACAAAAAAATCTGAAGTCGGGCCTAGAGTGTCTGAGCTCTGGCGCTATGCCGTAGCAGCTTCAGCTGAAGCGACTATTGTTAAGGCGCCCGTCTACCTGGCGCTTGAACTGCGTTGCAGAGTGTTCCAAATACACGTTTTTCAACGAAACTATTAAGCGTGCGTCCAACGTGCTGATCTACGAAAAGAACACACACTTCAGACGAGAGCTGTTAAGTACTTTCAAAATATCACGTACGTTAGAAACATCAATTCAGAGTACTCCAAAACCGCTAAAAAACGGCCTTTCCAAGGCGCTGTAGCTCAAAATGCACGCATCAGATACATACAAAACTACTATAGGGGCCTGCACTGAACCTTCCTAAAGACTTCCCACTAATAAAATAATATGGTCACCGCTGAAAGTCCCATAGGTACACGCAGCACGACGAGAACACTGCACGCCAGTTCAGAGCCTTGCGCTTAGCGGCGATGGCGTACTTGATGCGCGTGGCAGTGTCGCCCTTATCGCTCCCGCGCTTCTCGGCCTAAACGTGGGAAAAAGTTCCAGGTAGACGGGGACCTTAACTTACGAATGTTTTTACATACATGCATTTAAATAAAAAAATCGTTGAAAATAAATACTTCAAGTTTTACAGCTTTACTTTGCAGTTTTCTGTCGAACTTGCTTTACGATCTTGTCTATACCATTATTCCGCATCAATAAATGCACCAAAAACACTGTTACAATCATAATTGTCACAAAAAAATATAAACAAACGCTCCAGCTGTATTTTAGAACGAAGTCAATCAAATGAGTGGCTAAAAATGTACAGTTGATTCAACCGAATATTTTGTTGAAAGTCTAATTTCTTCTGGCACAACAGATAATTTTTTAATTCAAGCCTATAATTTGTTAGATGATCAAAATTAATTTTGTTCCTTTTAAAGTTTCGCTTTCTCAACAAAATATTTTATGTGGCAACTATACAAACAATGATTTTGTTGGCTGTTCTCTCAGCGTAGATGTTTACTGAAAGTGATAACTCATCTTTACGTGGCTGATGGGTAGGTAACCTAGGAAACAGTGTGGTACAGTGAAGAGAGAACATTACAAGACCTCGATGTTAAGAGCCGTCCAAATCTTTTCTCACTCACCTTACTTCACCTCACCTCACCTCACCTCACCTNCTCGATGTTAAGAGCCGTCCAAATCTTTTCTCACTCACCTTACTTCACCTCACCTCACCTCACCTCACCTCACCTTACCTCACCTCACCTCACCTCACCTCACCAGTGGAGTGGTAGAAAGGACATACAGTGTCAGGCTGACAGCATCTTCCGTTTCTCGTATTTTCCATCTTCATCTCTTATCCCCCTTTCCATCTTGTATTCATTTTGAAGCGGTTGCATAACATCTCAGGCGCACGTGTCTGCAGCTGACAGGTTTGAGGTAACTGACGACACCGCTGTGTTGTTATACACAGATCTTTTTCCGCTTACTCTTGGTTTTCTTTAATAATTCATATTTTTATAGCTATTTAACGTCCTCGTTTTATTCTGGAGTGCTAATCGAAGGATGTGTAACATATTTAACTAGTTTAATCCTTTAGGAAGGCACAAATTTACTGTTCCTGAAGATAAAGTTGAAGCGAGTTGACTATATGCTCCATTACAGCACTATCAGCTGTGATGGTATTTGAATTTCCACTTGCCTTATTCCTATTGGTCGTGGCTACGTTGGACACGCTTACTACACTTGCGACGCTTCTGATTGGCAAGCGGGTTGACTGCGTACCAATTAATTAATTGCGACAGATGATTGTATTCTTACGCATTGAAATGTTGACTAGTTGCAAATTTTTTACTTAGGCTCTGATAAAGTCCAGCGAAACATTAAAGCCGCACAAAATTGTGACCATTGTCTTAAAGCGCAAAGGAATTGCCATATTAATGTATCATTCATACGAGCATACTCGTCAAAGGGTTTAACTTACATCTAAAATACCAAAATGTCCGTGGATTCAGACTTTAAACCCGGAAACTTCATAGCACAAAGTCACCTTAGACACTTCGTAAACGGAGTTCGATTTTGTTAATAACCAGTATTTAATAATTTCTTTCGTATCTCTGATGAATAGGCACGGGAAAATTTCCCGTTTTAAACGAGTTTTATGTCATATTCTACAAACCTGTGTATTTTCGAGCCTCAGCTTTATGCCCATTGAATGCTGCCTCAGTGTGTAACCAGTTTTACCTCAGACCAGTTGGCACGGGATTCGGTTCTCGTTTCCTTTCAGGTCTGTTATTGACTCATAGTTAACCTGGGTTTGTCTAATAAGCTTGTGATCAAATTGCGAGCGCAAAAGAAATGTACTAGAGTTCGAAGATTAGTTTGTCCCGAGAAGAATACTCTGAATTTTCTATCCTGCATTGATAAAATGAAAGGGCATGCCTCCACAATCAAATATGCAGCCATTTTGAGTTATTTATTTACGAAACGGTTTTTAGATAGGATCGGAATAGATAAATTATTTTTGTTATCTACGGCCAGTCGTGTGTGAAGAAACTAACACGTACACTTTGCGTTTGATAATTCCTAGAGATTCTTCATGGAACTTCTTCATGGCTTTTGTGCTGCTGTATATTAGCCAAGTGTTGTCACGACTTNAATTCCTAGAGATTCTTCATGGAACTTCTTCATGGCTTTTGTGCTGCTGTATATTAGCCAAGTGTTGTCACGACTTCAACACCGGCCACACAGTGCGCTCAGGAGAAAGGCGGTCAGCGGGAGCATACTAAGGAGATTACGTCAGAACAAGCTGCACTGCGAAACCATAATACATCGTTAAACAAACCCTTAAGTTCGGTCGTATTAATTAGATCTGGCTGACCCCGAAGGATTGCCATCGGTTACAACCACAACTCCGCCCACGCCAAGCTGTCTTCGAATAGGAATGAGCTTCAACATACTAACNTAATTCCTAGAGATTCTTCATGGAACTTCTTCATGGCTTTTGTGCTGCTGTATATTAGCCAAGTGTTGTCACGACTGCAACACCGGCCACACAGTGCGCTCAGGAGAAAGGCGGTCAGCGGGAGCAAACTAAGGAGATTGCGTCAGAACGAGCTGCACTGCGAGACCATAATACATCGTTAAACAAACCCTTAAGTTCGGTCGTATTAATTAGGTCTGGCTGACCCCGAAGGTTGCCATCGGTTACAACCACAACTCCGCCCACGCCAAGCTGTCTTCGAATAGGAATGAGNGGGATTCGAACCAGGAGGGAGGGTCTTCGTGGTGGTGTCAGCGACACGAGGAGGGCACAAGACGACGGGGATCATATTTCCGGTTCCGGACCTTCAGGGGCGAGTTGTGCAGGGGAAAGAGAGCAACTCCTACCCAGTCCTACCCTAAACTGTTCCCTAGGACTTGTAATAGATTTGCTTAGCTATTAAAAAGCACGGGGAGCTCTAATAATTATTTTAATCACCCTTTCCCTCCCGCCGTCCTTTAAGTTGAAGATTCTCCTAAGTGGCATCCACAACAGTATGCAATTTCGGCTTTTCAAGACAGTGACTATTTTAAGTTGATTTCACCTATTAATAATTTTCTTATATGAAAGTTCTTTCTGGCAGAAGGTCCGTAGTTACGTCCGAAAGAGTTTGCTTTGGTTTCCGAATCGTCAAATTCCCTTCTTAGCAATTATTCCAGTGCGTCGTATCTGTCTTATTCTTCAAGCTGGCCTTCAGCAAGACCTTTCAGTAATCCATGCCTTCCCATAATACGTAAATAATTTACGTATTTTATAGTTTACGGCTATGAATATAGTTTACAGTTTTCCTTACGTTACAAAAAGTATTCCCAATTAAATTTTTAACAATCTGCTTACTTTCCGTGTTTTGTTAGGGGGATGTTCCGAACCGTTTCCTGACAGTCAAATTTTAATGCGCCAGTCCGTTTTAAATTCAATGTTCTTTTTTTAAAAGCGGCTGCTGCAGTGAAAAACAGCACAGGACTCTCAATTCCGCTGACTATTCCTTTGTAGTAGCAAAATATACGGGAACGAAAAGCGGGTCATAAAGAAAAATATTCTTGAAACTAACGGTTCAAACAAGAAAATAACTTTCTCTCTGAAGATAACACAGTCGAGAAACTATTTTCAAGTATATAGCCAAGAAATGGAGACTCGTCATAAGATTTGAAATAGTTGCAACTACCTCTCACTTGGCTGACGTCATTCGTATATTTACCAAATAGGAAAACAAGTTGCAGTTACAGATTTGTGGAGAATGGACTTCGTTATCCGTGGTTTTCAAAATGTTTCTACCGTGTTAGAAATTTAACTCTTTGTTTGTGACTATTGGCACCTAGAGGCAGCTATCGTTAATCCTGTTCCTATGTCTGCTCGATACATTCTCTTTCAAAATTCCCTAAGTATTTTTACTCTATATTCGTGCAATATTATATCTTTACTTTTATGCTGACAGTTCGGTATTCGTTTGATGGCATATTTAAATCAAACCAGTTTTAATGCGATCAAAGATTTTATTCTGCGTCACAGCCTTTCGGCATTAAGTTTAATAAAATATTTTTTCCCATACAATCGTTTCTTCTTGATAAGTTTGTGGAGTTATTTAATGTACAGATTGAGCTTGGCGAAATAAATGGCGATCTAGTTAAAAATATAAAATTTATATAATAATTTATTTTCCATCCAACTTTAAAATTAAAATGCTTCAGTTTACTTGAATATTTTTACTTCAGTAAATGCACATTTGCGGGATGATGATAGTATTAAAAAAAATTAGCATCACAGTTTGGTTTAAAAAAAAAACTTGCTAATTAATCTTCTTTATGATTTAAAATACTTAAAGTGATTCGTTACCGAGTGCTTTTCACAGCAGTTATTTTTCTTCATGTTCATTATTTCTTCCTACTATGCACGTCTCCTCTTAATGTATTCTGATCCAACTAAGTCTAGAAAAATTCTCCAAAGGGGTGACGCACCGCATTCCGGCGCACTGATATTAGTAATATTTTGCACGAGAACTATTTCTCAGTAGGCATTAGCAACACATTTATCTGTTTTATTCATATCGTTGAAAAATAAATATTATAATTTATAGATTCAGTTTCACAAAGAGATTAATTTAACCAAAAAATAACTCGCTTTTATATTAACAGAAGTTAAAAACGCTTTTGATGAACGACGTATTTAGAAAACAACCAAACACGTCACATATGGGGTGAATATTTTAAAGTTTTGATACTGCAAACGCCGTGGCAAAAGCCCCTAATTAATATTAGACTTATAATGTTACGGTAATTTATTAAATTAATTTTCACGGTTCCCTGCCATATTAGTTTAGATTTCCCAGTCAGTGTTTATATTAATCACACCCTGTGTTACTACAGGTAACTAATTTCACGTTTAGATACTGCGATCCATTTTGCGCTTGGCCACAGTACAAGTAAATATACAGATATAGAATGGCACGGCAGACCCTTTTGATGTGAGGCCGCGGTGGCGTAGCAGATAGAGCGCTTGCCTCCCACCACGGCGAAACGGGT
Source organism: Clitarchus hookeri (assembly GCA_002778355.1). NCBI lineage: Eukaryota > Metazoa > Arthropoda > Insecta > Phasmatodea > Phasmatidae > Clitarchus > Clitarchus hookeri. Next base: position 232,851 of record NQII01003587.1, read on the forward strand.
TCGAGTCTCGGCGGCGTCCCTCCCGGATTTTTGCACTAGGGAACTCTGCCGAACGATACCGCTAGCCGGCGGGTTTTTTCGAGATCTTCCGTTTTTGAATGTATGGTAAACAAACTTAACGGTTCCACGGTTCATTTGATTGGTCAATCAAGGTTGTAGGTTGTTTGGTTTTGATATTATATACCTTCAAAGTTGGGGCATTATTTTATACTCGCTCTGTATAATACGTAATGAAAACTAAAATTTTATATATAATACAACAAATATTATATTTAAAAACACAATAAATAAATAAAATATATGAATTAATTATAAAACCTGTAACAAATAATTTAATTTGTATTACATACATTAAATTTAAACCGCAACAAATGTTTAGTGTATAAAATGTACTATTACAGGCAGCCGCTCTGAACGTGCGAGGCGCGGATTATTTATTGACGCTCGTGCGCTATCAGTTGCAGCCGGAGACGCAGCGGCTTTTGACAAAGGAATGTTTACAAAGCGTGCCTGTTAGGACTGTCAGGGCGCGTGCCGCTCCCAACGTTAGGTATCTGGTGTCTTCGAGACATCAGAAGAATGATCTGGATTAACTATCCAGGTCAAGGCCAGCAGTGTATAAACAGTGCGTTGGGCCTCCGAGCCGACAGTTGTTGAATGAACGAGTTTCGGCGATAGACGACTAGCGAGAAGATAAGCGCACGGCGAGAGAAATAACCAGCGGGAGGAAAATTAGTGACTGCGAACATCAGAGCAGTGAAACGTACGACTGCAGGCTGGACTATTGGACTGTATGTGCGAGTGAAAGACATTAGGGCAAAAGATATACTTAACGAGCAATGATGAGTGTGAGATAATTGGCCATAACAAGAGACCTAAAGAAGGACGTTAATTAGAGTTGAAATATACATAAAGTTCTGCGCTCACTGAAATAAAGAGTAATAGTGGAGGCATAATTTAATGCTGTAAATAATAGCTGTGTGAATAAGTTTAAAATCAAAGTTAGTTCTTTTTTTTTATTAAGACCTCCACATCTCTCCCTAACTCAGATACGCCCCCCCTCCTCCAGGCGTCCTTGTAACATTATGATAAAGTAAAAAAACATACTGTATAAAACATGTAACAATTGTTTGGTACATAATGATTTGAGGGGGGTAGATAAAGAGATAGAGATAGATAATATAAAGATAGAGAATATAGATATATATTATATCTAATATATAAAATTCTCCCGTCACAGTGTTAGTCACCGAACTCCTCCGAAACGGCTGGACCGATTTTTATGAAATTTTTTATGTTTACTCGGTAGGTCTGAGAATAGATTTATATCTATTTTTTACACCCCTAAGTAATAAGGGTGGCCACCCCCAAACAATTTTTTTTTATTGTTTGAACAAAATTTTTATTTTTTATTTTTTTATGATGTGGCATCAAAAAATACATACCCTCCTAAATTTTCACCCTTCTACCACCAACCCTTATTTTTTATAGCGATATTAGTAATTTAATAAATTTTACCCTAGGTCGATAACTGATCAATTATCATCGATCATTTATCGATCTAGGTTACAATTTATTCCCACCAGGTGTCTCCCAGTGACACAGCAAAACAACGTTTGCCGGGTCAGCTAGTATATATATATATAGATAGATATATATATATATATAGACTTAGATATATATATATAGCGAGAGCTTTTTTACACTTCTTTCTGTGTTCCTTCACGACTGTGGAATTTTCTGCCCCGCTACCAACTTCAAGTATGAGCTCAAGAACCACAACACATGCTGCGTATCACATCCTCCCTGTATGCTGCATCATCGGTGGCTTATATGTGCCGCATCTGTCAGGTTGGTATTTCGCGATCTACGTTCCTGGGTTACATTGCGCAGCGGGCCGTGCATTGTTAACGCTCTGCCATGTTCGACAAAGGAGGAACACTTTTGTACGTCGCTGCCGTTTTCAAAGAACTCTTCTGCCGAACGGGCTTTCGCACGCTTTTTTCTTTGACGAAGTTCTGCAAACGAAGAGAGACGGAGAGAGAGAGAGAGAGAGAGAGAGAGAGACGGACAGGCATCGGGAATATAAGCTACTCTTGTCTCCCCTCTACTGTATCTTATCACATCGCACACCCGGAGCAGAACGGCCCTAACTCGAGACAAACAGTTCGTCAGAAAACAAAATTTTGCGATACCTTGCACTGCGCACAGCCTATTCGCGATCGCTTCAAACTTCTCTGAAGTCCTACTAAAATTCTACTTTCGAGATATTCCTGCGCCTCGTGCAAACAAAAGCTTAACCAAGTCTACGGAATTACACCACAGGGACAACTTACCGCATTCGTGTGCACTCACTTTAATATTATTTTCATAAGAACTATTTATTTCTAGGCATTACCAACGCACCTATTTCCTCTGTTAAATGAAATACTATTTTGAAAATAAAACCTAAGTTAAAGGGCAAATTACCCGAAAATGAGTTCATATTAACGCAAGTATAAAACGCTTGTGATAAATAACATATTTTCGAAACAAGCACGTCATACATGGGGTAATTTTTCAAATGTTATATTAAAAAAGTGCAAATAAACCGCGAGTAAAGTATAGCCATAGTACTTCAGAATGTATTTCGTGGGTTATGCGGCATTGAAGAGGAAATTACTCTGGCCTTTAAGCTGCCAATGTTAAATGATTGCAAGGTGGTTTGGAGTTACGCCCGTCTTGTTCTACGGGCGCATTTTCCACGGAGGAAAAAAAATTCCTCTTTAGCACCTGTAAAAGAAGTGTCACGTGACTGTATAATAAGAATCTCACGGACGCGGGCTGGTTAATGAGAGTTGCGTATTCAACATAATTAACCCCAGTTAATTTCTGTGGGGGATGCACGTAAATTAGGCCACGCCTTTTCGTAGTCTTGTCATGCCGCTGTTGCAGAAAAGAGGCTTTCGTGGGTTCTTTGCTTCTTCTCGTAGCGGGAATGCCGCGGCTAATTATTAAAGGCTTAGGGTGCTGGGTATAAAAAAAATCACAGTTTATATTTGTACTAGCGCTTTTAAGCCTGTAGACGTTCCGTAAGACTTTATTTAAAAAATAAAACAAAACATAAGGTATTATGTATGCATAAGTACGTGTTAAATTCGCAGTGTAACTCTTTTTAGGAATACACAAGTAAAATAAATAAAACCATTAAAAATGAAATAATGGATGCACACAAATGTTAAGTGTTCATTGCATGATAATTTAAGGGAGGGTAAGTAGTTCAATGAAAAAATTATTATTTTTCAAGGCGAATACACTTTCAAAGCTATTTTTACAAGATATTATCTATCTTTAGGATGGTACAAAATACCTTATATAACCAAAGTGTTGCTATTGTCGGTATTGCCGATATAATACTTGTAAATACATAATATTTTATATACTATAATCAGATTAATTTAATCGGTGATTGTAAAACAAGAAAAGATCAAATTTTGGCAAAATCAACTGAGATATACAAAATGATCAATAACCATCCACCAATCGTATGCTGTAAACAGGGAAAATGTGCGTGGAACATTGTGTGACTATAAAATCTTAGGTGAGTGGAAAGAGGAGAGTTTTTCAGGTCATATTTCCTTATTCCAATCAAAAATTTTATATATTAAATGATTACACATATTTATTTTTTCCAATCAGCTATTAAATTATTTATCTTTGATACTATCTATTTATTATTTACATATCGACCGACAACACCTACTGTTAGTTTATTTTCATAGTTAGAGTTTTTTTTATATGCATTTTCTGTTACATAGTTAGTGAGCCACGCGGCATGCCCATAATAATATTTTTTCATCCAACTATCACTAAGTATTTCCTCAATTCATTTTTTAAGACATGCATACATGGCCTACGTAAATTTGCAGCAAAAAAAAAAAAAAAGAGCCTGTAAAAATTAAATAAAAGGAAATTTTAAATGCAAAAAAAATTTTGAAGTTGATGGAAAAAAAAATCACAGTGAAAAAATGTTTGTTTAGCGAGACTTGTGGACAGTCGACACTGCGTTATTTTCACATGCGTGTGTTAAAATGATCCCCTTAACCACTAGAGTAGTTAAAACCGCAAAAAATGATTAACATAGTCCATTCAAGGTTACCTCCAATTTTTCTGAAGCCTTGCTGAAGTCCTACACTCTGGCTATTCCTAAGCCTCATGCAAACAAAGATTAAGGGCAACCTTCACCCGCCATTTTGGATTCTTGGTTTTTCTTGCTTATTTATATTTTTGAACATGAAACGTTCAAAAAATATACGTCTATAGCTAACTAGTTATTGACCTTTCCCTGCCGTACATACGTCAAAACTGAACTACGAACTCATAATTATGCCACAATATCGATTCTGCCAAACCTTTGGTAGAATCGATATTGTGACATATTTATGGGCTCGTAGTTTCGTTTTTATATTTGTACTACAGTGTAAAGTCAACAGTTAGTTTGCTATAGATTTACTTTTGTAATTCTCAAGTTAATGTAAATAAGCAAGAAAAACCAAGAATCCAAAACGACGGGTGAAACTTACCTTTAACCTGGTCTGTAGAATCACGCCAAAGGGAAAACACATTAATCATGCGCACTATTTTTACTAGGCATTACCAATACACGTTTTTTTCTCTTTTTATATTTGTGACAAAGTTTATAGATAAAATATAAGTAAAAGTTTACGTTAACACAAAATAAGATACTTTATGTTAACATGAGCACAAAACACTTGTGATACGTGACATATTTAGGGAAGTACCGAACACGTCATGCACGGGGCAATTTTTCAAAGGTTTAATTTAAAATGTGAAAAGATACCACGAATAGACTATAACTAGTATTATAGGTTATTTTAGATTGGGTTTGTTTAAACTGCGAAATCGCATGTAAACCTACTATATTAATTTCTTCATATGGTCATGTAAGGTTGGGATACTACGTCGAATAATGACGGGTGGAAACGCACATGCACAGTAATAATGTCCGTCCACATGCGCATGCGCAGTTAACGGTTTACAGACGCTTGAGAATTTCGTCATTCCTCTACGTCCGATATACGCTGTTCTCGGTTGACTGAGCAATTCTGAAAGTCCTACGTAGGATCTATTTCTTTATGTTGGCTGATGCCGCAGTGTGTAGCCAGTTTCACCTCGGACCAGGTGGGACGGAACTCCATACTTGTTTCCTTGGGGGTCTGTTACTGGGTCGGAGTTCACCTGGGCGTGTCTAATATACCATGATTCAATTGAAAAATAACTGGAATGTAGATCTGCTTGAAGTATAGCTTGCCCTAAATTGAATTCGTGAAATTATCTACTTCCTACACGTTGTGTATGCTTCCGCCACGTGTTAAATTAACGTTACCATGGATCCGATCGCTTTATTCATCCGCAGATCGAGTGTAAATGTGAAATTGTCAGGAAAGTAAATACGTCAGTAATATGCCGCGGTGTTTCAGCTGTCATGGCGTCTGCCTCGCACCAAGGCGAATTGGGCCCGGATCCCGGCGGGGACGCCCCCCGGATTTTCGCACGCGTGGCGGACGATTTAGCTGGCCTGCGGGTTTTCTCGGGGATCTCCCGACGCTGCTTCATACTCGCCCCGCTTCTCCCTCGTCGGCTCTCAAGACGAGAGTCGCCCAAATCTCTCCACTCTACTAAAACAGCTTTGATGCCTGGAAATATTGAGAGATATTAAAGACGAGCTATAAGTGAGTAAACTATACTGGCCACTGCAGTAATAAGAGTTCTGTTGGCCTCCGTGTTCCCACTCACCACCGCGTTTTATGGTCTACGCCGCACCAGGCAATAAACCGCATGTACTGTACAACGTTCGTTATCGACCGCTTGCCAGCCAATGTAGTATCGAGCACACAGTTGAGTTGAGAGTTTTGGGCGGCTTTCAACAACGAGGTCCTTGAGAGCCGATGAGGGTAAAATAAGGCGAGGACGGAGCAGTGCCGGAATGCAAGGGCGGGGGGAAACGAGAGATTCCCGAGATAACACGCCGATAAGCGGCATCGTCCGGCACGATTCCAACTTGCGAGAGTACGGTCTTCCAATGAAATGTTCTTTCATGTTTGACACGATACATACATTCCGTGGTATTAATTTGCGTAACCATACAAAAATGTTGTATTTTTGCTCAAGAAAAATATTTTTTGGCGTGTGAAAGTGTTCGTGTAAAATCACTAAAAATACTATAAAACCAATGAAACTGTATTCGTACGATTTTTGCTTTTAAGTTTCGAGATATATCCAAGTTTGTATCAGTCGAGCTACACTCTGGCCACGTCCTCGATGTGTTAACCCCTTAAGGGCACTGCCTACCGGCATTTCAAGTTAAATGTGTTCTTCACGAATTTTTTATGGAGAAGATCCCTACGGGCTTATATTTTCAATACAGATAGGCAGTATGTACTTTTTTTTTGTAAAACATCAATTTCAAAAATTTCTTGCAAACAGACATGTTATTGAATCATCTCCGCTGTAGGGAACTTCTCCTAAAAATTCGCGAAGGATGCACTTGGTTTGAAACTCCTATCTTTAAAATTAACGCACTGAGAGGCGAAATTTCCTTAACGTGGGATTTCCAGCCGGTAGGTAGCGCCTTTAACGTGCACATTAGTTTTTCATTACAGGTGTTGCGAAATAAGTGATTTTTGGTGTGAGTGGTACTTGCTAATTTCTTACAAAGGAGACACCTTTGGGAGCTATGTGAAGGATTTATGTAGATCCATGGCACAAGAAGCAACCAGTTACAAAATAGTTGGTGTATCAGCTGCAACCAGTAGCATTGCATAGGGAAAGATTATGTCCGTATTGGTGCTAGCTTCTGGACTTGTACAGCACCAACCATGGTTTCGCCTATTCTGCAATATGCGAGATATGAACGAAGATACTCTGGATGATAAGTTACATGGTTGAAGATTTTCAGTAATCCGAAAAGATTTCCACGTTTGTATCATGTCATATTTTTTTGTGATATGATTTCAAATACTGGCCCAGCAAAATAGCACATACGTGGGAAATAAACATACCGTGCTAAAACGAAGGAAACTGCGGGGATGTTAACGTAAATCTCTTTTGCCAATTAGATTTTAAAACTGCACAGAAGCAATACGCTTGGTTTCAATTCAAAATAATTTATGATGTCGTTGGAAAGTGACGAAGAAATTTCTCACCAATTCATTAGATGTTTAATATGTAGATTTTTCGAAGTTTTAAAATTTAAGTTTTAATTTTCAAATATAAAAAATTTAGAAGTTAAAACATAGATAGTAATTGAAGCAATTAGCACATGTAAGATAAATGTTTTCGTTGTATTCTTGTGAGTAATTTAAATTAATCTTATTGAAGTAAAACAATTGTTTTTAAGAATAGTTTGAAAATTTTTTTTTGCACAAGAATTTTAGCCGAAATAATAATATGAGTAATTAATTTCAAATTGTGACAAAATTATATTTTCACTGTCGAGGTGTTTTGACTAAACTGCTTTCATTTACAGTTTACGAAAATATTAATTTCATTACTGTCTAGAAATAAATTTGTCACATATACTTCTTTAATATAATCGCGTGTATAAGTTGTGAAGAGTCGTTGCAATGATATTCGATGAACAATGGCCGAAGAATTATTTAGCAAATAACTGGAATGGTTGTTACCTCACTATCGGCACAACTGGTCTATTTTTAAATTGCAATCATTTTTTGTGTTCCATTTTATTTCATGGCAGAAACGATTGTACTACCCCGCATATCCTGCTCCTCATGCAAACTCGAACTAGTAACATTTTACGGCTTGCAATTATTGTCGCTCACCATACGCGCAATAATTCACAGATGTTCGTTATGTATGTGTCTCGGTTGAACAACTAGCTGTTGTATGTTAGAGATGTTGTTATCTCGGCTGATATCGGATATAAAAATCTATAACCGAGCACCGCAGAACAATGACGTATTTAAAAGAGAAATGACGTAGCCGTTCACAGATTGGGTGCACAAGGATCTGCAAATATACCTTGTTTTATTGGCTACGTCACGCAGAAAAGGGTATAATATTGAAACTGTAATGTCGCAAAAAGGAGAAGTCGTAATATACATTTTATAAATAATTTATTACTGTTTTCATAAATCATAAATAATTGTTTCTCTCCATAAACCTCGCTTCACGGATGGCGCCTTTAACTACCTCAGAGAAATGTTCGGTGAGCAACGATACACGAATAAAATAAATAAATGAACAGGGGTACTGAGGCAAAGCAGACGACGGTTGGGAAATTGTTAACATTTTAACTCACGTGAAGTTTGAGCCCCGTAGCAAAACCAAACCATTGTTGGATGTCTTAAACAGTTTGTGTAGAGCGGCAACTACAACACGGTCTAGAAGGTTCCGGCACACTCATGATATAAAACACGTAAGTAGTTTCCATAAGTGGGACTCTTTCCTCCGAGAACGTGCCCATCCTAACTTCCTTGGTCGGCTCACAGCCTACAGTCGCACCGGCCTAAGAACGGACATGACTCCGCCTACCCTAGCGGAAGAGAGAGACAGAACGACCTGCAAAGCACCATCAACAAGTAGCTGGCAGGTGGGTAGACGCGTCTGCAGGCACTCTCTCCCACTCTCCGAGCTGCCGTCGACCAATCGATACCTCTGCCAGGGAGACGTGGCTCGACTTTGGCAGAGCTCCCGAGTCCTACAGCGGCGATGTTATAATATGCGTTACGTGGCCCGAACATTGAAGTAAGTACTTTTGCGACCCCCTTAATGCACACCCCCCTTCTCCATAGACGCCAGACCCGGCTTCAGAGCGCTCTACCCAGGCCACCTTTTTAAATATACAAAACTACAAGAGCTAATCTCACATATTGCAAGCAGGTGGCCCCTTCACACTTCTCGCTGCAACCCTCTAAACAGTATTGCGCTGCGGGCAGACTCAACGACAGGAGTAGAGCGCCGGAGAGGATATAAAGCACAGCTTGAAAAGCCGCAGTCTTACCATCGCACATTAAAATACAAACTCAGAAATGTGATGGAGCACACTCCGTCACAGCCGTGTCGTTACACAAAAAAAAAAAAAAAAATTTACTTCAGCCATTTTTTGAAAAAAAAATTTGTAGTAATATTTATAAAGTTGTGACGAAGTTAATAACGTTAACAGTTTAACAAAGACGTATGTACTATGATGAAAATATTATACTCAAGTGTTAATGTAAATAAAGCTACTAGGTAATGTTTCCTTAACCAAATGTCGTGTTGGGCTAGAAATAACAGAAATAACGACGTATTTATGATACTACGACATTAAGGTAATTTCCAAGCAATTGCATTTTACGATGCCTTGACATTAACGTCTTTTGTTTCATGATGTAACGTATTAACTCTCCGAAACTACTCTATTTAAGTTTTAAAGCATACTCAGATCTAAAATATAGCTTTCATTTTTCATCTCACATCTTCCAGACCTTGCAAAGCAGTTTACGTTATGCCTAATATGCATATATTTAGATGGCAAGAAGTATTTCCACTTTACAAAAGCGTACGTCAGTTTGGCGTTGAATGTTTTAGAAAACATAAAAATAAGAAACATTGTGAAAATGTTAAGATGAGCTGGTAAGACGTCGGGACTTAATGAATTCGAGGTCTTTCAAAACGCCGGTTCGATTCTCCCCACTGCCTTAATTATTTTCGCAGGTAGCATTTATTTATTTATGTAAGAAAATAATTGTACTAAATTTATTTTACATTGTAATGTTGTTTTAACGTATAAGGTTTCTTTTATAAAAAAATTGCTTATAGCTTGTCTTACTGAAGAGACTTAAGAAAATTATGCTACCAAAAGTGCTTATTTAAACGTGCGAAGGAATAGTTACGAAAATAATATACATGTTACTCATAATTACGCCAAAACTCATAATACATTTCGAAATTCATTTGAAATACTGTTAAAACGCAAAAATATTTAATTAGTATCTTTCAACGAGAAAGGTTCAACAAATTGTTTCTTAATCATTTATGTTTATGCCAGTTTTCTTAATTTGCTCTCATTGTATTTTTTATTTAAGTTTTATCTGTATCGATTTACTTAACAAAACCTTACTGTTTTCATTTCACAATTTTTTTTAAACGGTAAAGGCTGTTCACGGCAAACTAATCATTTTTGAAAACCCTGCTTAAGATCTACTTGTATGCACAGCTTGTATCCTTCCGCCACGTGTAAAAATTAACATTGCCATTGTCCTGGTCACTTTATTCGTGCGTCGGTCAAGTTAAACTGTGAAAATGTTAGAAAAGTAAATATTGAACAAATTTTCTCATTCTCACACTTTCATGAATCTAAATAAAAACAGAAAGTGAAATAAATAATTTAAAGTATACACAGATGCTTACCTAACACTTTAACTCGAACGTTAAAACAAGGGACTACTTTCTCTGTCGTTACCGACTTTACTGGGCACACGACAGCCGTTAAAATATATGCAAGGTGGGGCAGTGACATTTTTTAAAGGTTGATTGTAAAACTGCTCACTTAACCATCAACAGCCTATATGATTATGTTTTATTTTTCGGTGTCACGCAAGCCTAATGTTGCTTGACGAGAGATGAGTTACGTTCCAAGACTTTGCAGTTACGGCAAGGTGTTAAAATATCACGTAACGTCTGGCTTAAGTACCACGCTGGGGTGGAGAGAGCATTTTCTTTTATGGGCGCCCTGAACCGCGTGGAGGAAGGTCGCACAGGGGTTACAACCCCTGCGGTTGTGGAAGGCCTGCCCGAGTGCGGGGAGGTTAAAGGGTGCAGGGGTCACTGCACATAGCCCTTACCCCACACGCGCCCTCAGAGATGGCTTTACTGACCCGTGAACAGAGTGCTGACGTAGTGTGTCAGTTTCGTCACGCTCGTTCAGTTGCCACCGAGAGGGTTGAAAGGCGGGAAATGCCGTGAAGCCGGCACTCCGTCCATAAGGCACAAGTTTACTGGCTTCCAATGGACAACTCCACCCGAATGCACAACCTGCAGCACTCGCTGAAAATTAATACGTACTGCACCAGAATTGTCAGAAAATTAAGTTTTATATCGCATATGAAAGAAGCATGCATATATTTCTTAACACTAAAATTTTTTGCTGTAATTTAGTTGTTTAAATGTTTTAATCTCTAATTGAGTCTCTTTACTTTTAAACCAAATTTTATGCGTAATTCCATTTTGGATGCTTCTAAACTCAGTTTGCATTAAAACTCCTTAATCAAGCAAGATAATCGTAATTATTCGGCCTGTATCGAACCAAATAGTTTCTAGTAATGTTTGCAAATATTTCAAGTATTTAATATTATGGTCAAACATTTCATAAACAAAAGTTATCGTATTTATAACAGAATTAAATGTACCTAAAATTAATATATAATAGTATAGCTTTAACATTAATGCCAATAATTTTTTTTTTTAGATAAAACGGTACAACTATTTTTCTTGGAGAATGTTTTCTGGCAAAATGTTCTTTTTAAAACATACAGCATGGGAAAACGCTAAAATTTTAATTAAAAATATACTTTGAATAATTAATTTAAAAAAATCATTCAAATAATTAATTTATAGCAACACATTTTACATTCATACAACATATATACATTCTTTTTTCATATACGACATAAATCTTATTTTTGTGACAATTACGGTACTGCGTTTACTACTTTTGAATGAATTCTGTATGTTGCACGGTCTGGTGCAATACTCCATTGGAAAGTACTTCACTTCTGCCTTAGTAGTGTATTACAAGTGGTTGTGGTTCAAGTAACTTTGTCCGCAAAAGGTTTTAAGTGTACTTAAAATATTTTTTACTTGTAACTTATTTTATTAGTTATTTTCGAGAGAACAGTAAAATATCGTTTTATTCTCCAGCCGTCAAAAATGTAAGTCTGAAAACTAACCTGTTATTTGTAACATTACAAACACGTGAACTGCATTTTTACCAGAAAACTGATTGTTGTCCTATAAACGATTTTTTTTGCGGCCACGACTTAACAAAAATATTTATTTTAAAAGTACAAAAAAAAAATTTCGTGAAGGTAACTTTTTGTGTGCACTTGCCTGTGGATTGTATCTACAACTTGTTCCTAATAGAAAACAGACAGTTCCTTCAGAATAACAATTACAACAATATATGTATTGCTCCCGCAAGATCTAAAACTGTGATACACTATAAGTATATTATGATTGTGGTAGCCTACAAAAGCTACTTGTTGCATGCCTGAAACACGGTCACAAAACTAATCTGCTGCATTTTGCCTGTTATTTATTTGAAGAGTAATTATGAGCTTGGTCCGAGGAACATCTAGGGGTGTCTTTGCGATAGTTATTTGTTTACAACGTTAATTTGTAATGCCTGAACTTACCTTAGGTTAGTGTATGTTTGGTTAAAACGATAAATTACACTCAGCTTATTATATCAGAGGCGATGTAAGGCTTGAACATTCTTTCGTGGTTGCCTATGTACAGGCGGCCACCTCATGGTGCGTCAGTTCCGTTCGCCTGCGTGATATGCAACTTGTAGTGCACGCAGGTACGTGAAGTCGCAGACTTCCGGCGCTGTTTTGCTAATTTCAATTTTTCAATACTAGATGAATTTTTCCGAACATTTTGCTACGATGTTGGTCATATTAGTCTAGAGATTCCTCTGTTTGAATTTCGACAATTAATTAAAAAAAAAAAAGGTGTGTGTGTGTATGTATATATATATATATATATATATATATAAAATTATACACGCACGCACACACGCGCACGCGCACACATACGTACACACACACACGTCTGCAGGGACCTGAACTTTTAATTCGCTATTGCTTATTGTTTCCTGCATGCCTGTTGCTCACTTGTCCACAGACACACAGAGCTCGTGAGATGTGCCGATGAATGGTGGTTTTGGCCGGTTACGTAAAAGGCTGCAGCCATACTCACGTTCACGTAAAACAACAGTAAACAAAGTTAATAGTGTTTTATCAGTTGATCAAGCTCATTCACGTTCACGTAATTTTTGGTCGAGCTGTGTTTTGCAGTTACGTCATAATGCTTCAGGGACAGATTTTTCATGTTATGTTCCTTGCTTACCAGATGAATGCATAGTATAGTCCATTAACGGTTACTTCCAGAATATCCCTCCGCCACATGCAAACAAAGTTTAACCAAGTCTTGAAAAATTACACCAAAAGGACAACGTATCCAATTCGTGTGCACTTGGTGTAATAACATTTCAAATAAGAACTGTTTTTTACTAGGTAATACCAAAACACATATATTACTCTTTTTTATTCATATTAATTATAAATGAAATAGTAAAATTAATAGATAGAATATAAGTAAACATTTGGCCAAAACTAAAGTATATTTATGAAAACACAAGTATATAATGCTTCTGATGTATTGCATATTTAAGAAACGACCAAACACTTCATACATGGGGTTTTTTTCAATGGTTTTATTTAAAAAAAAGTGTAAAGAGAAACCGTTAATAGATTATATATGTTAAAAGCGTGGAAATATATGTGGGATTGTTGAACGTGATTTTATTCTTTATAAAAGAATTAAATTACACGTACATTCAACATACTAAGAGAAATAGAAATCACAAAGATAAACATGTAATAACAACATTGACCAATGAATGGAAGGTTGCAAAGCGTCTGTGGAGTAGTGTAGCCAACCTTTACATATAAATAAACTTGCTAAACATGTTAAGCTCGAACGGGCTGTATGGATGTTGGAGACTGGAGATCAGTTTTAACAGTGCACGGCGAGGAGTCAAGTTACCTGCTCGCATTTATCCTGCTACCGGTGGGTATTGAAACTCAAGTGTGCAGAGTCGGTGAAGCATTCTGCATTTTGCCCAGGAACCCCGCTTAGAAACAGTTCGGTGAGGGGGATGGAGTTGGGTTCTGGAGGGGGACGGCGTGGGGAAGATTCGCCCTGAGCTCGGGAGCGAAGAGACGAGTGTAAAAATGAGAGTGCAGCGAGGCGTGAAGCCTGAGTAACGTGCCGCCGTGACCTACGTTAACGAAGCTGTCGCCGCGCTGCCAGAAGTTTAGCCTCAGTCGAGCGAACACAGAAGACACCTGCATTATGTCTGCGGAATTCAGTAAATACCTTTCCGTTTTCCATAATCCAGTGCTACCTACAAACATGCATTAAAAAAAAAAATAAAAAAAAAACTTAGCTAAATATTAGAAAAATTAAAATTATTTTTAGGCCAAATTGTATTAGACCAGATTATTTTAGGCCAAGTTTACTTCAGTCAAAATAATGTTAGGTCAATTGACTGTTTTGAAATAGATTTGGACCTAATGCTAGGCAATTGACGCGCACCCTTATTTTGCAGTCTGGAATATTTTTGCAGTTATTAAAAACAAGTAATTTTTTGATTTTATATAGAGCATAATTTAGATTAGTTTAAGAAATTACTACATTTATAAAATATTTATAAACAAAAAAACTTTTAAAAATAAATATTTGGATATTTGTAAACCAGACTCCATAGGATCAACAAAATATGAAAAAAGAAACACTACAGAAAAAATATAAAAAGTAAATAAAAATTTAGTCAAAAGGGAACAAATTCCAACCATGCTTTTGTTTGGCACGTAACAAAAGTTTTCTGCTACTGTAAAATTTTGGCAATATAAACGAAAAATAGCAACTTGATACAGAAAAGAATCTAAGTATAAACAAACAATACAAGAAAAAATCATGCTGCTGAGATCCGAAGCAAAGATATGGAACAAAGAATAAAACTCGGTGACAAATGAGATGAAAACAGAAACATCTAGTAGTCAATCACTATGTTCAGTGAACTGTGATCTGTTAAATTGCTTAAGACTTTTCTTGGTCCGGTTTATAAGTCATCGTATAATGTCCAGTACGTTTATTTTTGTAATATAGTGCGTTTTTACTTCTGGCCGATTTCACATCCAAGTATTAACTTCAAAGCACATAGAAATTTGTAAAACGCGATCAAATGCAAAGTTTAGTTTGACGATTTATTTTTCAGACCATTAGAGCGAACTTTAATTCCTCGAGATTAGATAAACTTAGCCTTTATAAGCTTCGTTATTACCGGCAGTAAAATCCCGTATACCTCCCAAAAAAAAAAACGCCGCTTTTCGTTGATACATTTCTCATTTTCTCGTTACGATCTATAAGTTTTAAAAGAGGCCATCTTTAGGACGACATAGTTTTTTGTTGAATAAAATTAGCCAGGTTTGTTTTTATCCAAACCCTGATATTTCAGTTTGTGATCATTAAAGCTAGGCTCATAACCGTCCGTCAGCTAAAGCGTCTCACAACAATCCTTCGTACATCAATCCTTCTGTACGGCAATATTTTAGTGTGACAACTTAACATCGTGATCTTTCTTTAGTTGGAAGTATATCTCGGTTGGGAATACATTTTCAAGAGAACTATTTTGGGGATAAGAATGTATACTGAATTATTGTTTAAATTTTAAATTCCAGAATTTACTACTAAAAATAAGCGCACATATCCACCGCCTTGCATTTCATTTCAAAGTGCGTATTCGCGTCGATGGAATTTCGTGAGGAGGCGATGGCCCATTCTTCGGCCCGTCGAATGCTAAAGTTTGAGAAATATTTGACGGATAGGAGGATAGAAAGAAGAGTTGCCTTGTGATTGGTTGAAGATCACGTGACCTCACCGGACGGATGGGCGACTGACTGATGGTTGCGAGTCCAGCTTAATTAACGTCGTAATTTCTTAGGTGAGCTGCTAAATATATTCGT
Organism: Clitarchus hookeri; assembly: GCA_002778355.1. Taxonomy (NCBI): domain Eukaryota; kingdom Metazoa; phylum Arthropoda; class Insecta; order Phasmatodea; family Phasmatidae; genus Clitarchus; species Clitarchus hookeri. Next base: position 248,663 of record NQII01003587.1, read on the forward strand.
TTGTTTCTAAGACTTGGGATTTGCCATTATATCGGGTCTTAACGAGAAATGCATTCGACTTACAGTAACCCGATATACCAAGTGATACTGCAGTTTTATACTATAATCTATTTGTCTTATGTATATCTATATGTCTTATTTTAAACATACGTGTTTTTCGTACAGTTTTTTTATTATTTCTAACAAAACTAAAGTTTTATGGTTTGACAGAATTATTTAAGCAACCCATCAGATGAAAATACCATAATGATCATGCCAGCTCCAAAACTACTCGCATTTATAAGTTTTAATATGTGCCAAATTCTCAGCAGCCTTATGTTTGAAGCGTATTTGCTTCCAAATAACAATTTTTTTCCTTGAGCTACATGCGCAAAGCGTTGAAAAGTTACTTTCCCTGTTAACTAGTAACCAAGAAAAAGCTTCAAATTAACAATTTAAAGAGTGGAAATAATTTACATGAACATGTACAGTTCGGTTTTGTGACCACGTTTGTTTTATGTAGCACCAACACGCTTGGGGCAAGTTTGTAGTAGCGACGTGTTGGTCTTCGAGTGACATGTAAGTGGAAAAACTTCCTGATCGATGAGTCAAGGAAAACGAAAAAAAAAAAAGTTGACGAGATGAAAACAGTGTGGAGGACAGACTTTCTCCGACAGAAAATCCAATCGGAAGGATGGCAGCTTGTCTGCTCCAGTTCATAAAACTTCCAATATATCTAGACTTCCGCTTCGTTCGCAGTACGCTGCGTGCGTTATTAATAACTTAGCGCGATTAAATAAAAACTTATCCTTTTTTTTTAATTTAACACTTTTCTCTATGTACACATTTACTGTCGTCTAAGACAAACTAGAATTGTCACTTATATGGCCCATTCACGATTACTTGTAACTTTTCTGAAGCCCTACTTGAGTTCAACTTCCAGGATATGCATCCTCCTCATGCGAACGAAACATAACCCAAGTCTAAACAATTACACCAGAGGGACAATGCACTGCATTCGTGTCCACTCGCTCTAACGATATTTCGTATAGGTATGAACTATTTATTTCTAGGTATCGCAAACACACCTATTTTCTCTTTCGGTGTTTTATTCATATTAATTATGAATGAATAATAATTTATTAATAAAATATAAGTAAAAGTTAAATTTAACGAAAAAGAGGATACTTAAATTTTAACTTAAGTATTAAACGTTTTTGACACATGACATGTTTAAGAAACAACAATAGCGCCACACTTCGGGTGATTTTTCAGAGGTAGACTATATATCAGAGAATGGGTATGTCGACATCAGAGGAACCACCACGCTACTTTGCCTCTGTCTACTAATCTACTCTGTTACGCGACTGTGAGTGGGACTACACGACTACGACTGAGTGAATTTGTATAACAAATAGGGGAACGTATTTAAAATAGCTAACGAGAAGCGCTCGGAAGGAAATATTACACGCGCAATGTTCACGACAAACCGCACGAAGTAGGCGCCAGATTTTTATTTGCATGCCCTTCTGTTATAGTACGTTGACTGTTACTTCCAACTTTTATGAAGCCGTTCTAAGGTTTTACTTGGAGGCTCCTCCTCCTCCGCCTTATGCAAGCAAAGATACTTAAGTCTAGAAAACTGCACCAAAGTGATAACGCACCGCATTTGTTCACTGTCAGTTAAATATTAACTTGCAGGGAAACTATTTATTACTACGCATTACCAATACCGGGTTTCTCTGTAATTTTTTAAAATTTTAATTATAAATGACACACTACAAATTATTGATAAAATATTAGCAAATGTTCAAATTAACAGGGGGCCACGGTGGCTGAGTGGTTGGACTGCTCGCCTCCCACCAAGGCGAACAGGGTTCAATCCCCAGCCGGCCCACTCCGGATTTTTGCAAGTGGGAATAGTTCCGGTGGTCAGCGAGTTTTCTCGGGGATCTCCCGTTACCCCCCGTATCTTCATTCCGGTGCTGCTCCATACTCACCTCGCTTCACCCTCATTGGCTCTCAAGATTTCGATGTTAAAGAGCAGTCCAAATCTCTTCACTCGTTCAATTTAACCAAAAATAAAATTCTTCTCTCAGCAGAAGTATCAAATGTGGGTGATACAAGACGTATTTAAAAAACAACCAGTCTGCTTACGTAGCGTTATTTTCCAAAGGTATGATTTTGAAAAGTGTGTGATACTGCGAATATACTATACGCGGGTGGCTAGTCGCATTTGACTCCCCGTCTCCCTCCAACGGTATCACATTTACCCGGTCAAAATCCCCGTAGAAGTTTGGCAAAGCTTTCGCTTTAGGTTTCGTGTGCGTGCGCATTCGTTCCCAATTAGTGCCAGATTTGTCTCATTCACGCGGGCAAAAGCAAGCAAATGTAACCCGACGAGAACATACTCCGCGGCGAAAGCGGAAAGTTGTGAACTCCCAAAGCGCGGTTTCACCGCAAAGCCTCGCGCCATAGAATGCATTATTATTCTCAAAGTTGATGCTTCAGTTTACAAACACCACTAAACCTCATACGACGCGAAAATGTTTCAAATAACTACCAGCATAATCGTAATTTCAAAGCTGTCTCGCTTAATACTGAAGTCTATTTTTTATGGAAGATAAATGACTAGTTTTCATTTTTAGTCTCCATCTTTGTGGTGGGAGGCTGATGTTGGGAGGACTGTCATACTAATTGCAATCAAGTTGTCAGAAGGAGACTAAATAACATAAAAAGTACGTCAGTTTAAGAAAAATATTTCTAATTAGTAGGTATTTCGAAGCAACTCAGACTAGCTTTAAGGGAACGTTACAGAAGGAATAAGATTTTTCGTGCACCGATTTATTGAATGTGTGAAACAGTAAGTGGCGTAAATGAACTAGATTACACGTACATTTTTACTCCTAAGCCAGAAAACAAAAGAAAACAAAATAAAAATAACTTCAGTGTCCACAAATTCAAACATGGCACAATTACTACGACATTAAATCATGAAACTACTATTCCTTTCTCACTGCCAACTTTATTGGGATCGTGGTACGAATGTGTCAGTTAATATATATATATTCATATATATATACACATATATATACATATATATACACACATATATATATACACACATTAAGAAGCACGGACTTCCTGAGAAGATGATTTCAAAGATGCTCATTTAACCACAAACTGTGTACAAAATAGTTGACTGAAAGTTTACCGGCGTTTTTTACACATAGAAAAATCAAGAGACGTTAAATTGAGTGGAGAGATTTGGGCGCCGCTACGCGCATGGCTCTGAACTGGCGTGTGATCTTCTCGTAGTGCAGGGTGTGTACCTTTGGGACTTCAATCTGTGACCCTATCATTCTATTGATGAAAAAACTGCAGCATAGTGCAATAGAGGCTCTTATCGTAGTTTGGCTAGTGTCCGGCTAGTGTGTTTTAAATACGGCAGTTTGAAAAATCCCTTTACAACTGTTTTGGAGCGATCCAAAATAATATTTATAGCATGCGTGGTATCTTTAAAGTACCATTCTTTTTTAGTTTGGGGTATAATGTCTTCGTAGTGTTGAGAATTATATTTTATCCAATTCATACGTGAAAGTTGGCTTTTGGCGTAGCTCAATAATGAGTCATGATTAGGTAGAGCACATCAGCATAAGATAAAATTTATTGAACATAATGATTATAAAATAACTAGTTACTATTGATAGGGGGAGCTCAAATGATATACCAAGATTCTAATTAAATATATTAAGTATTATTACCTCACGCCGTTACTATTACAGTCTAATTGGAAAGTCTCCACCTTGTTCATGTTGTGGGAGGCTGATTTTAGGAGGCGGTTAACGACGGCCGGACACACCCACTTCCGTGGTCTTTTCGTTTCAGTGGCCCGACGTCAAAAGACGCCACTCCCGGTGTTACGCTGGCCTATATCGGGCGCGTTGTTTAATAATTTCGGCCCCGTTTACTGGCCGGTGGAGGCCAGTAAACGTTGATTTTGGCTGACTATAAATGTTAGGTAGTCAGGGTTTATATTTGTTTTTTAGTAATATTTCACTTTTAAATCAGACAATTCAAAATAGATCTTTTAATTAATTTTTTATTTTAACTTCTTTTTGGTTTATTATTTTAATATTTGCAAGGTGTTGTTGCAATCTCTCTCGTGCCCTGGTTTGATGTTTGAAGGTGTGATCAGGCAGGCCGTCCAGTTAAGGCCTGATCACTTCATAACAGTTAGGTAGACATACTGGGAGCAGTTCAAGCGCCACGCAGGCGGATCCATTAACAGAAGTATAAAACGCTTGTTATACATGGCATGTTTAGGAAACAACCAGACATGTCATAAATGGTGGTGATTTTTCAAAGTTCTGATTGGAAAAGTGCGCGCTCATGTTGATCTGGCCATTAACTGCTATCTTAGCCTTTTTCCTCGGGTAAACAGATACGTTGAGTGTCTCGTACAGGCAACTGCAGTATAAGAAGGGTGAGAAATAAACCATTTTTGTATAGCAAATTATTTAATTATGAATTTCTAATTAAAAATATGTATTTTATTTTAATTTTATTTAATACATTTTAAAATTTAAATAAAAATTTAATTTTACTGACGACAGTAAAATTGGTTTTTGAAATATAATTATTGACATAAAAATTTGGTATCTTTCCACTTTTAATAAGTTCATTGAAAAACTAAGCAAAATTGTTTAATTGAAATATAAAATATTAATTATTAAAGTTATATATTTTTTTAATTAAAAATTAGTAATTAAATAATTTATCGTAAATCAGGCTTTAATTCTCACCCTTCTGATACTCCTGGCGATATTTCAATCATTTCTGTTACCGGAAGGGCGAGCTTCTACAAAAATGTTTGCATTACCTGCACGCTGGCCTTCCTCGGGATTTCTACGAGCTGCTAGACTCACGGAAACATACATGCCAGCAGTTGTCGGAACAGTAACTATCCAGCCAGTCAACATATGCGGCTTCAAAAAACTTCAGTAACTAGCGCATAGTATATACTACCACTACAACTATGACACGTTGTTGGAGCGAGTAACAGATCGCAAGACTCGCCTTTTCCTGTCGAGATAACAGAGTTTTCGTGGAAACCCCAAAATGCAGCGTACGAAAACATCGTACGGGGGAGGGCCATTCCTAGAGTTCCACTCTAAAATATATGGCGGGGAAATAAACTTGTGCTCTCAGACTTTATGTTCACAAGATTACGCCAACAATAAAAAAAAAATACTCATGTCGACTTTCCGGCACGCGAGAACCAGCCGTGCCAGTTCATATAAATGTAACTAGCTGACCCAGCCGAGGACGTCAATTTCTGGCCTACTACCAGCCAGTTAGCTTGACTTACGTAAGCGATCGCAGACAGCTACTAAAATAGTCGAGCCACCGGGTTTCAGTGGCAAATTTTAACGGCCGAGTTACTGGCCAACTGACCAGGCCTTAGTTTCATTAGCTTTTCCCACTTCGTTATAATTTTGATCAACGAAGCAAATTGAAAGTCAAAGTAAGTACTCAATGTAGGTCGACCCAACGGTTTGAGTTAAAATTCAAAAGCAACGTGACGTTTGATGGTGTTTATTTAATAGTTTTAACGGTATTGAGATATAAAAAACTTTATAATTGATTATAATACTATACGGAAGACTTAAGACTTACGACTTAGCAACACGAAGTTACAGCATTGAATCTGAGCTTTATTGCTCGTTTGATAGCACATGTGAGTGGTCACGGTGCTGTATTAGTGATTATTTCCCTTCCGAATGATTCAAAAAACCACATTTTGTAAAAAAAAAAGAACAAACCATTACGCAAGACTGTCATAAATTTACACTAATTGAATAAAAATAAGTAATCAAGTTTACACATTTTTAATAACTGATTTTATACATGTCTATTCCAATTATTAGAAAAATTTCCGTGACTGAAATTTATTACTAAAAATATAGTTAAAAAATATTATTAATATTTATTACATATCATCAGAATCATTATCATAACAGTCGAGCTTGATTTATGTTTTAATTTTAATTTTTATTTTTGATTTCTAATTGAAATACTATTAAATTATTAAATTTTGGTTAAAAACATTTTTATTAACGTCTTAAAGATTTGAATAAGTACATCCTAACGAAGTATAAGCTTTCTTCTTTCATGTGCAACGTAAATCGTGCATTTCTGACAATTTCGGTAGTGCGTGAACCACTTCTGTGTTTGCACAGTCGGGACGCAATGCTCCGTTGAAAGCCACTCCACTTCCTCCCTCGGAAAGTCGGAGCCGACTGTGTTGTGACACGTCTATACTAGGAGATAAACATGCCACGTGATCGGAAGGTCCCTTTGTCACACGAGGGAGCGTGCATGCATTGCATCCGTTGCGCAGTTCCTACCTCTGTCTTCCCTGGCCATCGTTCGTAACTTCACGCGAGCGTCGCGAAAAGCAAAACCAGCAGCAGAGAAGGAAGTAGGCGGACATTCGAATACTCCCCAACCCTCGTCCCATCTTCCGCGTTACCTTGACCAAGCCGAGCGGCCCTGCCTTCCTTTTCCGAACCCTCTCTCTTGGGCGAGGGGTTGGAAGGGGGATGACATACGCGACCGGAACTATATAACAAATGTCCTCGTTACC